>RJWJ010004345.1:0-76773 GCA_004363605.1 Indri indri
TCCAACCCTATCCAGGAGTATACAAGAGGTGCTATATCACCATTGTTTCTTAAAGCTGAATAGTACTCCATGGTATACATATACCACATTTTACTAATCCACTCATGTATTGATGGACACTTGGGCTGTTTCCACACCCTTGCAATTGTGAATTGCGCTGCTATAAACATTCGGGTGCAGGTGTCTTTTTCATAGAGCGTTAAATCTTTCTTTTTCCATCTACCACCCTTAAACAACAGACAGCTACAACAATAAATAATCTGAATTACTATTGGCTATTTGTGAATCAGAGTTTGATTTTATGTTGCAAAATAAAATTACTTCTGAAGTAGGCAGTCATCTAAGGTAGTCCTTATTGATATCATGTAAATTTGGTATTTCTATTTCTTTGCCTGTCTAGTAATTTTTGGGTAAAAATTAGCCAAAGTAGATATTTTATTGTAGCAACTATGTATTCTCTTTTGTTCTTCTCAGGGTCATTGGCTTTATTTCTTCTACTAGATAATTAACTTGGCTGTACTCAAACTTTAAAAACTGTCTCCTTTATGATTTGAAGACACTGATATCTCTGGTCAGATTTGTGTGTGTGTGTGTGTGTGTGTGTGTGTGTGTGTGTATGCACGTGTAAGCTTGGCTCTTTGCCTGTGTAATTTAGCGATCAGCTAAAGTTTAAGTAGAAGTTATTTTCAGACATCGAAAACCAGTAAGGCCTCCATCCTCTCCTGGTAAGACTGTCTGTGGGTTGAGAAATTCATTAAAAAGCATATTAGATCCTCAACTCTCCCTAGGCTTTCAATTTTTCCTTGGGCTTCTTAGGTTCTGCCACATCTACACGAGATTTTTCATTCAGCCAGTGATATGTGAGAATGTTAATTCCTTCAACATTTCTATGGCTCTCTTATTTCCAAAACCTTCCCTTTACATTTTTAGCTTTCCTTCCGCTCACTCCGAACTGAGTTCACCACCTCTGGCCAGTAAAGCTAGAAGGTTTTTTTGCCTTAGCCGGAATGGATGGGAACGTCCCTAGTCAAGAAGATTATAAACACTCCATTCTTCTATGATATACAATAAGAGTTGTTCATGAATAACCATTTCTTAAATTTTCACCTGCCTTTGATTATTTTCTAGTGTCTTGAAATAGTTGTTTATAATAATTTTACCTAGTTTTCACTTATTTTCTGCAGAGAAAAATCACTCAACCGCCTTTCAGTGACATTAGCAAAAATAATGTCCTAACTGGAGATTTATAAATACAGATGATATGTTCTTTAGCATAATTTATACTTGAAATTTTCCTCCCTACAGCTAGATGAAACATGCCATCAGGCTCATAACTTTTACATTCCTCATAATAACAGACAGTCCAGTCATTGCTTTAACGTTTTGAAACACAGATTTAATAGAGAAGCTAGAATGTTCAATCCAAGATATTAACTAAAATTCTACATTGGATTTAATGTTAAATACGTCTTGCTTCAGGTTGCATAAAGGCAGAGCTTTGTTGGTTTTCCTAGCATTATAAGCAACTTTGTTGTTTCTCTAGCATAAGAGTTAGTTTTCAACTCCTGCTGGATAAGATCAAGGGGTAGAGAGGAGTGGGAAAGGAAAAGAAATGACTTTTCTGAATCAGTGCAATTGTAAATTGGCTCTGTGGTTTCTGGTCCTGGTAGACATTCAAAGCTGACTATCTGGTGGTAATTTTGTGGATTCTTTAAAAGTTCCTATTACTAAAGTTCTTCTAGTGAATCTTCCTGTGTTGTGGGAAATGAACTTTTTTCTCTAGTAGGCTATTTTTGCTTTTTCCACTTTTGTTTCCCTGATGATCTGCCTTACCCAGATACCACTAAGCCTCCCCCTTGCTGGCAGACATCCTCATGGGTAGAACTCTAAGTAGCTCCACATTAGCTCCCTCTCTTCATGACCCACATCTAGGCCATAGGAAACATATTTCTTACATATTCCTTGCCCTAACATGTTCTGGGAGCTCTGACCTCTCCTATTGTAGACATCTTTACCCTTCTTCCATAAGCTGTTTTAGCTTTTAGGTATAAGACAGGCACCGGTACATAATTTCCACATATCTAACTGGATTCTCCTACTGGTCCATTTGAAGCTCACTTGACTTGGTGTTAGGAAGTAGCACCACATCCTTACCAGGAAAGGGATGAAGACAATGGCCCTCAGCAAATTTCTTATCCTTTTTCATGTCCTTAATTAGATTGGGGATTCTAAGAGTTGAGAAACTGGTTAGCAATCATTTCCTTTGTAAATTATGTATATGGGGATACCACTTTGAAATTTCATATATACCCTGTTTTTGGTATCTTGGTCAAAATATCATTTTTAATATATTATTTTTCATAAGACCAGATCACCCGGAACCTTTGAATATACTGCCTTAGGGGTGGTAAAATTCTTACTGCTAACATTTGATCTTTTTGAATGAACACATATTATGCGAGCTATGAAAAGGATATTGGGTATGAGGCTTGGAGCAGGGCAACAAACTTAAAATTAAGGAGCCAAGAAATTAAAATCCAGGAAACTGGTTGAAACTCGACTTTTGTGTGCTTCTGAGAGACAGTACAATGTAATGTCTTAGAGTAAAAACTCTGTAGTAATATAATTCTTCAAATTTCTGCTCCAGCATCTACTAGTCATGTCATCTAGGATTCCTAGCCTCACTTTTCCCATCCGTAAAGCCATATAACACTTTTAAGCACACTTGAGTATGCAATATATCTTGGCTTTCGCTATCATTATTATTATTATTTCCATTAAAACGCTACAGAAATATCAAGGGACAATTAAATGAGTAGATAGCTTCAGCAAAATGGATATATAATCATGATTCTTGGATGAATTCATTGTCACAACTACTGGAGGCTCTGGTTTGCTGGAAAGCTCTAGGCAGAGACTTTGTCCAGAGACTCATAGGCATAACCATTGATTTATCTTCCCAGGTGAGACTGTGATCCTGTTGATAGAGTTCAGCTCAAGAACTAGGCAAACCGTGCATGAATAAATCATACCTATTCTTTTAAAAAGAATGTATGCTCTTTTTATGTAAGCTCTGTCCTGCAAACCAATTTCTTCTTATATCTGTCAAGAGTCTGACTTACTGTAGGTATCATTGGCAGCCACTTTCCACCTATTAAGTACTCTGGGAATCAAAAGAACAATTCACCAGGAAGTGTGCTTTCTATGTCCTCTTGATTTTGTAATTTTTTTTATCTTTAATCTCACCATTTATATGTGATACTGTATCTGAAATAATGCATACTCTATCTGAAATAATGCACATTGCTGTTTTCTAGCTATTCAATGATATAATTATATTATTAAAAATATGCAAAATTCTTGTACTCACAACCAATTTGGCAGTCATGTAGTGCTCAGAGAACCCTCTCTGTAGAATCTGTAAACATGTATCTTCAAGTATTAATGACTATTTGTATGAATACACACCTATGGGCTTATATGAATGTCGTAAAAACATTTCATTTTTCTGCTTTGCTGAAAACACTGGGTATAATTTCAGTTTTTAGATTTCTATTAAAAAACTGTTAATGCTTGCCATGTAATTGGTAACTAACTCTATCTTCACCTGAAATTCATTTAAGGTCACAATCATAATGCATTTACTCATGTATTTACATCTCAACATAGAAATGGAATAATAGAAAGAATAGTTCTAAACTTACTTGAATAAATAATATTAATATAATTGGCAGCGAACACCATGAAGTCAAGTCAGACATCCAAGTTAACAGATATGTGAGAATTGAAGGAAAGTTAATGGGCATAGTTTTGTCATAACTGAAGCACAAACTCAATATGGTATTTGTTATGAAATGTACTATGACGGGGAAGGGAGGTTGCCAATTAAGAAATTTTACTCCTTTTGCACATATGCAACTACTGTGAATTTTTCAAATCTTATGAAGTTATAAAGAAAGATAATTCATAGAAGAGATAAATACTAATATTGCTGATGCTAAATGAAACATATTTGCTCTAGGAATTATGGTAATAATGAATGCTCATTGAAAGATTGAGACATTACACATAATGTACACTATGCTTTTAAATACACATCTGTACTTTTATGTGACTGTGTGTTTGTTTACGTAGCCTCTAATGATAGCTTGGACTTTAGTTAATGTAAAAGTATGCAGACTTTTCTGATCCTTCTATCTCTTCTCTTTAATCTTTTAAAGTCTTACAAGCTCTGTCACCCACAATAAAAGCCTTTCCTGAGCCTAGAGTCCACATGAAGTGTGGCTGCCAAAGATAAAATGGACTTCAATGTTACCGTTAAAAATAAGATTTGAATCATGTCTCTATCACTTATTATCTGGGTGACATCAAACTAGTTACTAAACCTTCCAAGTATCAGTTTCTTTATCAGTGAACTGGGATAAAAATACATGTTTATATGGTTTTTATGGTAATAAAATGGGAAATGTATGGCAAGTGCATGGATCGATGCCCGGGACGTTGAAGGATTTCAGTAACGGGTAGCTATTATGGTTGGTATTTATTAGTCCTGAAAACACCTCAGTGCCAAATTGTTCTTTGTCTTATGTTTGTTGGTTTTTTCTCATTTGATTTATAAAACTTTCTTACACATCTTTTCATTATTCTCAAGGATAAGCCCACTAATAGGCTCATGAAACTCAATAAATTCTTTTTGTTTGAATAAAAGAAAATAATTTTAAAGATTGAAGGGATCATAGAGATTATCTATTCTCTTTCTCTCTTTTTCACATGGTGTGGGTGAATTAGATTTAAGTGACTTTCTCAAAGTCACCAATTTATTTTGAAAGACCAAAAACCAGATTCTAGGTCTTCTGCTCCTTGGCCATTACTATTTCCACTATTATACATCACTTTATATCATATAAAAACATATAAAATGATAGTTATACACATCTATATTTTTATCGTTATAATTTAAGTTGCAAACTATGTTCTATGCAAATGTATATGCCCCAAAGAAATTAGAACACATCGTAATCACATTTTCTATTTACTGTAGAAATTCAAGGGTATCTGTCTGCTTCACATTCAGACCTTCTTTGACTATATCCAAGACAGGGAAGCAGGTGATTCCATCTCTAAGATAAATTCCTTTGTCATCATTACTCATCTACTGCTTTCTCACTCTGTAGTTATGGAAGGCTGGTCTTATCAACGGGAAAGTGAGAAAACTGCCATCTGCTCAGGTTTGGTTTTTTTCCCCCAAGAAAAGGCAGAACCCTTTCTTTCCTCTTTTTGACAGTTAATTTTTACTCACTGTCTGTTTTTAAGTTTAAACAACTAATCTTCACATATCAAGAAGACATCCAGTGTTTTAAAATATTCTGTCAGAAGTTTTAAATGAATAACACTCTAAAATTTTACTCATTTAACATTAAATAATGCAAGATTTTTTTCTCATATGAAAAGTATATATATATATATATATACAATATATGTATGTATACTATATGTGTGTGGGTGTCTTTTCTGTATTCCAATGGGAGATTGCTATATTATCTAATTTATTTTGATTATGATAACTGGTCACTGGATCTATTTTGACAAACATACACCCATGTAGCAATTTTGCTCTCCACAGGAAATAAATGCAAAAGGCAAATGGATAAAAGCAATTAAACACAACAGTATAAAAATCTATTAGGCCAGCCAACTTGGTCTTTTCTATGACTTTCCTTCCACATGCTGTCCTTTTATCCCTTAACTCCAAAGTGTTAATAGAAAGGTGATGACTGTCCAAGAAATAATCAGAATGGATAATAGTGGCATGATCTAGATTTGAACGGTCCTGGATTCAAAACACATCTACATACATATATGAATGAACTTACATAACCTTAAATTTACCTAGTTTCAGTTTCCTGATCTGAAAAAAGAAATTAACAGTATCCATTTCATAGAATCGTTTTGTAGATGAATTAGTTGATGTATACTGCTGGACACAGTTTTTAGAACAGAATATATTCCCAACAAATTTTAATTACTCTTATTTTCTTTCTAACATGTATCATCTTGTCTTCCTTTATGATATTACATTGCAGATTCTCAATAATTTTGCAATTCCTTTGTCTTCACTTGTAAAAAATTATCATATAACATTAATTTCTATGGTGAATATGTTTACACGTAGGTTCGGGGTTAAAAATTAAGTTACATGGCAGATATTCAACTGTAATTTTAACAACATACAAAATATTAAACACTTACTATGTTTGTGGATTATCTAGGCAGCATGGAGCTCCTAAAATATTTTGGAATTCTAGTAAAGAAATAAGATATATGTACCCAAAAATAATAAGGCAAGCTATAAATCTTAAACGGCAGGTTTTGTGTCTTGCTTTTTAATGGATTCCCAGTGCCTGGTTCAGTGTTTGACTTAAACCAAATATGCAACAAATACTTGTTGAATGAATTATTTTAACCATAAATGAGTGTCCCGTGATGAGGACTTTAGGGAAATAAACTTAGAGAATGGGGTGATTATTTCTAGGAGAAAAGTCAGAGAAATTTTCATGAAGAAACTGATTCCTAAAATCATAAATTTTTAAACAGCAAAGTTTAAGGATCATCAACTCTAACCCAGTAATTTTTGGATAACCTTTAATTTTGGTAAAATTTCAGGATTGTACACTTTCATATATTCCTTATTCAAATTATAGTCTGTCTTATTTGCCTTATCATTATTGATAAAAATGATTTGAGAGTAAATTGGAAATATTATACCTCCTTATATCTTTATAGTTCATACCTAACAACAGTATACATAATATCTATAGTTACATAGATAATGCCTTGTATTATTATAGTATTATTACCCAAAGTGGGAAATTTAATATTGATGTAACTATTACTTAATCTATAGCTCGTGTTGAATACCATCAATAGTTCCAATAATGTCTTTATAGTTATTTTGTTTCTACTTCTGGATCCTATCTAGAATCATATATTACATTTAGTTATCATTTTTTTAAGTCTGTTTAATCTACAAGAGATCCTCAGAATTTATTTCTGTGTCTAAACCATATGCTTTTGTTTGTTTGTTTGCTTGCTTTTTAGAACTTCAAGTTAATTGTACAAGTCACCTCAATTTGAGTTTTTCTCATGTTACCTCATGATGAAATTTAGGTTATGTATTTTTGGCTGAAACATGACAAAGTGATGCTGTGTCCTTCTTATCGTGTTATATCAGGAAGCACATGGTGTCAGTTTATCCCAATATTAGTTATGTTACACTTTGGTAATATTTTTGCCCTCTAGTTTAGCATCCATTGATAATTTTTAAACTTTATTTCTATATTGTTACTAATTCAAAGAATAGAAAAATTTAAGAATGTTTAATTTCTATCAGTATGGATTCATGGATTCTTATATTATTAAATGAGCTACAATTCATTACTATCCTTATTTTATTTGATGTTCATACTATTTTTTATGTCCTTTTTGAGCATTGCTTCCTTGTGTAACAAGATGTTCTTAGATAAACTTTTACTGTACCTGCTCCATCCCTGGAGTCAGTCTTATATCCATTACAGGAGAATGCCGCCCCACTTGTTCTTAAATGAATCATTAGAAGAGAAATACATGTGAAAGAGCTATTTTAGCTAATATAAAACATTAAGAATAATATATTTCACATTATAAGTGAGTAAATTCATAGCTTTCATGTCAGTTGTAAGTTTTTGGGAGTTGGCTTTCAAAGCACTGAAAAGAAAACTCAAGACAATTAGTTCAGATACTACTTTTGGATCCACATATGTCTAATATCTTCAGAATCTGAGGAAAAAAACCCATATATATGTATATAGATATAATTTTCGTCCTTCTTTCAAGCACATTCCTTTCTCTGCTTTTTTCTCTCCTTTCTGACCCCTACTCAAACTCCTTGATTGTGAGAATAATAAGATCAAACCTTTACAAAAGATAAATAAATAAAGCTTTTGTTTTCCTCCTTGTACTAATCTCCAAGGGAAGAAATCTCTACATGCCTAGCTACCTGCTTGGAATTTTTATGTGTTTTAGAGGTGAGGAAGTAGAAAAATAATACACACGAATTAATGTACCAATAAATTATCTTGCCCCAAGCTCTTTCTCCCATATCAGAAGATCATTTTTGCTCGCTGTCTTGATAACTACATATCCCACATATTGCTGCATATTTGTATGTGATTAGAAACATCAGATTCAGCAGGGGTCGACTCTGTGTAAAATTGCCTTCCTGCTGCTCTGGGTTCTTGCAAAAGAAAGCGAGTGAGTAGATAAATTCATTCTAAGTATTTATGAATTTAAAGTGTTCACCCTTTCCAGGACATGGACTTATACATTGAAAGAGGGGAATGCTTAACTCTAAGGAAAGCAACTCTAATTGTGGATATTGGGAAGATAATGTTTGGAGAAAGTTCAGGACCACTGGTAGGAGGAACACAGCCTTTTTCTTTTTTTAAAAAAAGATCTCAAGCTTCAACATATACTCCTGTTTATTAAGTAGGTCTAAGTCTCGGTGACTAAGCAGCATTTCCGAAATGGGAATTGTTTCGTTCATACATTTTAGATAGTAATTCATTGCTGAGCTACAGATAGAGGTTGGTGGGTGGGGATTCACCCTGTCTGGAAGGTATTCCCAGAGCCATTGCTGAATAACTGATGGGGATTCCCATTTGGACAATTTTTGTTTGCAGGTGGCAGTCTTCCCTTTGCACTGGGTGTTCAGAACCCAGAATCTTGACAAAGCATGAAACTGCTTCTGTTCGTGCAGGAACAGATAGAGCCGGAAGTTAACATTCACTTGTAATATCCTCAGGGATGAAGTAGGCAATTATCAGCAGAAAAGGTAGATGTCTCTGGAAAAGCTAGGGATGATGACTTCTACATTTCCTTACTTAATATGCACCAAGAAATGGACATTGACCTTTGGAGAGTACAGCTTTCATTTATTGGGTAATGAAGCAATTTGCTGTCAATTGTTTCATCAGACTCTATTAGTCACCTGGGATGAAGTGGATAAGGATTTTAATTTTATTATTTTCATGGGACCAGACCGTTGGGACTGAATTTAATTTAGGAAGGCACACTAGAACAAGCATTTTCTGTAGATTTCTTAAAAAGAGTGTTTAAATTATTTTGAAATTATGGGATATAAAAGGTCTTGTCAGATGATTTACTTTTTGTGAACCCTTAGGTTTGATATAGGAGGGCATGTTCCAAGTGGCAGTTGTGCCTTTATGCCTGGACTGTCAGAGAAAACCTTGCAGGAGAATACTCTTCACGAAAAAAAAAACCACTCATATCCACCTAACAATGCATCAATTTTGCTGTTCAATTTTCTCTCCAATAAGGGTTCAGCTCAACTTAATCATGGACAGCATTATAGGGTCAGATAAATTTACCTGAGGGGACTCAAAATTGGGAAAAATCATGTTTCTATTTGAGAGAATTCCCTTGAGCCCGATGAGTTGGCCCTTCATTCAAATGACAGTAAAACTCATTACCTTATTTCAATCTGAACATCAACTGTTCCATAAACAGTGCATAAACAGTATCCACAGCATTTGGATTTCTTCACAATCAGCAATACACATTAGCTATACATCAGGATTTTACCTGAGAATTAATCCTCTATTTTCTAACTCCAGCAAATAATTAACTAAAACTAATTAAGATACAATCATGAACTGATTCTGTCGGATATTCAAATTTCTTTCTCTATACCAAATTATACAATCAGAGTACTACAAACTCAAGGCTTGTTGAGTTTGAGTTTGAGAACCTAAGCTTGTCGGCTTACGTTCTTTCCAAAATGTCTTTCCTGGTCTGTAATTAATATCAATATTATGTGTTGGCCTTTAATAACGGTGAAAGCAGAAAAAGTCTTACTATAGGCATTTCTTCTACAATTGTACTGTTGAATATACTTCCATCATTGTTGGTAAACATCTTCAAAATAAACTCCCATTATGTTTAACATAAAAAAAAATTGTCAATTTTATCCTTTGACAGAATAGAAGTAATTAGAATTCTTTAATTAACCAGTTGTCCATTTGCCCTCATCTTCAGGAATCATGGGTGTAAATTAATATCAGTCATTCATATTTTGATATACCATTTATTTTCTTATTTATTTATATTTTCTATCCAATTTTGGTGTTGTATGGTACTCTTGACTTTGTCTTTTATTGAAAACTACCTAATATGTTTTAGGGATATGTGGGAAGTGTGTATTTTACAAAAATACCTTCATCAAAATAATAGCATTCTGAAAGGTAAAGCCACCATAATCTTTATTAAAAAGAAACAATAAACAAACAAGTATATTTTTAAACAATGGGAGGTGGAGGAAACAGGATGGGGGAGATTATTAAAATTTATCTTAGTCTATTTTTAGCTTCCCTACTTCCTTCATTTCTAAAATTTAGGTATTTAGTAACCTAAAATATTGATCAAGAAATAATTCTCAAGACGTTCTGAGGATTTATTCTGCCCAGTGTGTCATCAGAGTTTATCTGATAGCTTATATATAGGTTCATGTTGCTCTTAATGCAAGTCATGGGTTCAGTTCTGAGATGGACCCTTTACATTGTTTTTTTTTTTTTACCACTTCAAATAGCCCCTGTATTTTTAATTAATATTTAAGCAAATATACACAGTTAGATATTAGGATAACTGGATATTTAAAAAATTGGTATTTAAATGTGCAAATACAAAAAATATCAAATATACAAATAAAATATTCTTTCCATGTAGACAGAAATACATGTTATTGGTTAATTTTGTTGACAATTAGAATATCAATCAGTAGTCACGATTATAAATATGAGAATAATGGAAAATATTTGCCCATAGTTGCTGGCAATTGTTGGGTGATGATATGCAGACATTCTTTTTGATATGTAAGTTAACATACCTAAAGCTACTGTGTTAAAAACATAAGATTTTCCTACACTTTTAAGAAGTATTCTTTATTCAGAAAATCACCACTTATCCTTCCTCTTGTACCGGAATCTATTAATTTTTGCAAATCTAAATTTCTAGAGCATAGGATCAACGATGTAGAATGTACAGAATATTGCTATTTAAATTCATTGATAGAGGATATCACCTTGATCTCAGCAACCTAATTCTTATTAAAAGTTTTGTTTAAGACACATTTATAAAAAACTGCCTCAAAAGTTCGGGATTAATTCTTTGTTGTGACTTTATTTGAATCAAGTCAAGCCGTAAGACAAGGATATATTTGGAGCAGATTTCTGTGGACACTGATAGTATCATTTATACGAATTAAATTATTGGACTATGTTGAGGAATATTATAAGGCAAGAAAGTGTGAAAATATGATTTTTTCCTATAGGAAAATTTATGAAGAGGCAAATTTTTCAGCTCTAAAAACATTGTTTTTTAAATCAAATATTTGTTGTTTAAAAATTCAGAAATAAAGTTATACGAAGATGATTCGTAAGTGTTAAGAGTTTTACCAGCTTACTTTGGTTGCAGTTTTCAATCCTCTCTCTATCAGCTTTGATACATAGATAAGTCATGAAACACTTACTCTTTTCATCTGTATAATGGGGATAATATAATGAAATTTTACATGCTTAATATGAGAATTAAATGGATAAGGCAGGAATATTTATCTGTTTTGTTCACTGCTGTATCACTAGTGCTTAGAGTAGGGCTTAACACATAGTAGGTATCTTGGTCTGTGTTTTTCTGCTATAGTAGAATACCTGAGCCTGACCAAATTATAATAGGCAGAAATGTATTGCTTATACTTCTGGAGGCTGAGAAGTGCAAGACTGAGAGGCAGACATCTGGTGAGAACTTTCTTGCTGCATCATCCCATGGCAGAAGGCAGAAGGACAGTGAGGGCAAGAGAGCAAGGGGGGCGGTCAAACTCGCCCTTTTATAAGGGTACAAATCCCACCCTTGAGGATGGAGCCCTCATGGCCTAATCAGCTCTTAAAGGTTCCACCTCTAAATAGCGTTACAATGGCAATTTAATTTCAACATGAGTTTTGGAGGGGACATTTAAACCACAGCTGTAGTAGGTATTCTTGATAGATAGGTAGACAGATGATAGCGGCATCCTGCAGAGTCATAGCATACATGAAGCACACAGTAAATGTCAGTTTCTGCTTTCTTTTAAGGCCTCATTCTTCTTCAGAGTAGGGTTGTTTAGTCTTATTTAGAAATAGTTACTAGTCACTGGAGAGGATAACTTTTTAACCTATTATGCTATCAATCAGAATAGAAGTAATCATGCATTTATCCAATGCACAAAAGACTTCGAAGTCTGGTACAAAAACTTCAAGGAACACGTTTCTTACTGGGAATCTTTTTAACCTATAGTCTTAATTCTGGGAATTACGGTGTCATGCCTGGTAAAGAATTAGGATGTCGTGTGCAGCTGTAGTAAGTGGGCAGGAGAGCAGGGAGGTGGGGTTGGGCTGCCACGAGAAGATGAGGGCTGTCTTTTGTTGTCAAAAAGAAGAACGATCTACGAACAAGCAATGAGATTACATTACTCATCGGTTGATTTGTTTATTCATTTATTAATTAAACAACCACATTGTGATCAATTAAGATGCGTTCAGTAATGGTTTTACACTGATAAACGAGGTAAGTAAGTTTCTTGCTTCTTTAGAAGCTTATAGTCAGGTGGTAGAACTTGTCCTCTTTTACAGATCCCTTCAGAATTCATCTTAATGAATGTCTTTTCTCCTTCAAAACAATCTCTGATATTTATTTTAACTTGATTTAATCTTCATAAAAGTGTTGGGATGAGGAAGTAGAGAGAGTGGAGTTTGCTTAGTATGCCTCTTGTGAACAGTATGTCCAAACATTTGAAGCAAATCGAGCAGCCCAGAGCTCTGAGTGAGTACCAGCTTCTCAGAGTTGGCCAGTTCCACTTACAGTGAAAATATCTCTACCGTAAAGTGGTTCTTTTTTTTTCTTTTGAAACCCTCATCTTATCTGCTATTTAGGAGAACTGACGTTTCATTCAACATTAAATAATAAGCAATTATTTAGGACAACGGAATGTATCTGCTAGGAATGACAGCTAGAAGATACATTTTTTTTCCATCACTTACTCTGTGAAGTAATTTAGTAAAAGGGAAAAAATAACCTAATTTCCTAAAACAATGTTTTTTCATAATCCAGGGATAGAAAGCAATAGTTGGGTGGAATAATAATTAATAATCATAGAATTGCTATAATTAGGATCTTGCACATGTTTAAAATACTGTGAAAGGAAAAAGCCGGTATCTTTTCCCTGGTTCCTGAAATTGGCCAAATTCTGTACACCACTTGGAGGCCAAGGGAATTTAAGTGCTTGTTTGCTCCTTTAATATGACACAGAATGTTTAAAATGCTACCCCTAAATAGACAGATACAGTGTTCCACATCTTTAACTTTTACCATGGAAGCTTCTCAGTCCTGGCAAGGCTATGCTTCATGTTTTAATCAGTTAAATCAATTCGGTATTAAAGTGGCGGACTTTTTGTTGCTGTTTTAATCAATTTTTTCTGTACAGTTTACAATCAAAATTAAGTCAGTACTCAACTGGGATTCATTTTCAATTCAATTTCTTGACCAAATTGCATTTTTACATTAAATTACATTCTATGGATCTAACTTGAGTGTGATTATGATGATTAATAAGGCCATGTAACTTCATAAATGAACCATAATTGGCCACAGTGATTGGTAAAGTAAATCCCATTATAAAGGATCTAATTTGAAGATTGGAAATAGGTGGGTGAGTGAGGGGCTTTTATTAATGTATTTATTAATACATTTCCTTATCAGTGTTTTGTGCACATATACATTAACCTAAAGGGATTATTATTTATTCACTTGTAAACATGTTTCACTTAGCTCTACCCTGCTTTTTTTAATGAATGAATGAATGAGTGGTTAACAATAGCAATTTTTAAGTGCTGCTTAAGATAACAAAACAGTAATAATAACCCTATAAATAGAGCACAATTTCCCATAGAAAACGTAATTTTTGTATTCAGTTGTGGATATATTTTATGGAAGATGAACAGTTAAAAAAAGTCCATACTCTAGTCTAAATACGTTATGAATCCCATTCGTAGACACTTACAATGCTTAAAAACATAAAAGAACACGAACTCACTTAAAACCATGAAATAAATTACATTTTAGTACAATGGAATTTTTTACTCATCATAATTACTACCGTTTTAAAGTAAGATTGACTTTATGAATGGATTACAAAATATACATTATATTTCCTGGAAATTTATGCATACTGTTTTACTTCCACCACTATATAATGCACAAACAATTTCATGTTAGTTTACTTTTGATAATGTTAGTATCTGGGAGAAGGCAAAAAATAATCCTTTATTCTCCAGGTTGTCTTTGTATAGCCTTTCCCTTAATATATTTGCAGCCAAACTGTAGACACACAGGTAGGGATATGACACCTAGGCATTTGAGCAAGGTCTTTGCTTTCAAAGCATTGGGCAGGTCAACCAGACAGCTATACTCCCTGGAGTTCCTGAAACTCCTGACTGACAAGAATGTAGATGGTGCCAGGAAAAGAATTGTAGTAGTAGGGATACTTTTAGTTGCAAGTAATGAAACAAACAAATGAAGTAAAACGATAACAACTACAAAATCTTCTATTTGTTTACTGTAGGAAAGGTGTTGCTGACAAAATTAGAATAGCTTAAGCCACAGCAAGTGTTTAATTCCTCTGAAGTTCCCTTACCTCTGCCCTGTGTTGTATTAGGTTCCTAGGGCTGTGGTAACAAAGTGTCATAAGCTGGATGGCAGAACACAAAAGGAACTTATTTTCTCACACTTCTGGAGGCTAGAAGTCCGAATTCAAGGTGTCAGCATGGCCACGCTCTCTCTGAAGGCTCTGGGGGAACCTTCCATGACTTTCTGTTTCATGCCTTTCTCTTAGTTTCTGGTGTTGCCAGCAATCCTTGTCATTCTAATCCCTGCTTCCAACATCATGTGGCATTCTCTCTCTCTTTTTTTTTTAATCTCTGTGTCTCTTTTCATGAAGACAGTCTAATTGGATATGACCTTGTCTTCAATTAAATACATATACAAAAAATCTATTTTCATATACAGTCACATTCTCTGATACTGAAAGTTAGCAATTCAAGATATCTTTTGGGAGGACATAATTCAACCCCTAGCATAATTCATTCAGATTGAATTCCCCAATGGCTGTATTAGTTCCAGGTGTCACATATACTCTCTCATAACCACACCCTGCCTGCTGCCTTCCATTACCATCTTAAGGAAGATTAAAACTGTTTCTCTAATTACAAGAACAGAGCACTGGGCTTCACTATGATTAGACAAACTTAGGTCCCTTGCCCTCCCCTAAGCGTGTCATTTTGGCCAAGAGAATTTGGGCTAGATCTGCATTACCTGCTTATTCTTGAACTAAGATTGAAATTACCCTGTTTGGTTTAGATGGTGCGTATGTGTGAGGGAGGCAGGGCAGCAGGCAGCTGATGCCTGTTCCAACCAAACTTCATGGCTTCTACATGGAGGACGAAGGATGTTACAGCATGCACATACATGCACGTACATGCATGCTCATGTGATAACTACCATGTCTACTGTAAGAAATTAATTGGGGAATTTTCTGTGAATAACTATTGTACAGAACATGGAGGAAGTCCTGTGTGTGTGTGCATGCATGCATGTGTATGCATTGTGTGTATGTATGAGTCTGTCTGTAAGTGTATACATGCTCTGAAGGACATTCTTTGATTTATCCTAAGGCAGATGACAATGTGTCAACCCCTGTAACTGATAACTTCTTTTTAAAGGAGACTGACTTACCATTTGTTATTACATCAATTTAGTGTATCTTGATATTATGCAAGTTCTATATATCAGCTTAAAAGAATGTGTAGATTTTGATGAATTCTTTTGAGGCATGGAGATGAAACATCATAAGTTTTAAAAGACATAGAAGCCACATTTTCGAAATTTTCCTGAGCTCTCTATTTCAAAAAGGCCATCATTTGTGTGAAGAATTTTTCTTTAAAAATCAGGAAATAATTACAGTAAAATCATATAAGAATAAAATAACAAAAGATGTAAATAAATTAGTAAGCATTTGTACCACAGGGTACATTTAAAAAATAGTTCTATTACTTTCATGCATGTACAATAATCTAAAGAATTTAAGCATTTCTTAATCTGTGGATGTCTTTAGAAATTTCATTTTCATTGCAATTTAGTGATGTAAACTAATATACTCTTTGATTATCATATTATTTAAAAATTCGTGCTATTAAAATTAGTAGTGACAATTGAAATACCCTAAGTACACCTTTTTCTCATCCAGATGATAAACACTACTTTTTATTCCAGGCATGGTACATATTGTCTGATGCCTGTGGCACCCTGAATTTTCCATCTTATTAGTTACTCCCTGGTAGGTTCACAGACTTCTATTCCCTAGAATTGAGTGGATTGCTGACCTAGAGTTTGTTTTTTGACACCAAACCATATATGCCTGTTTTACTTACTATTGTAATCTCACAATTATACAAATAAATGAAATATAAGTGTGAAAAATATTTGTTTGAGGTGAAACTGATCACTTTGAAAGGTTCAATAATCATGAATTCCCAAAATAAATTGCAACCAAAATAGATGTGGGTGAGACAACTATAAAGACTGATAAATTTGTCTTTATGTCAACAGATTCTATGTTCAGATAGCTTAGAACTGTCTTTAAATTCTAATTCTACCGAAAAGCAACTGAAACTGAAAGTCCTATATAAAAAATATGAGTGTGATTATGCAAGAATTACAAAGTCAAACAGTAATCATTAGATGTACATTCAATGAAATGGCACAGGCTCTCTATGAAAGGTTGATGGATAAATCCACATGTATGATTAAATGTACATTTTATTTGTTCTGCTTTTAAAAATTATTCTCTACTATATAAACCTTTTTAATTAAGCAACAAGCAGTTTTGGTTGCACAAAATAATAGACTTTCCATTCAAATTAAAACACGTCCTTGAAGTTTACTTATTTTATTAGTTTTGTGAATTTATTTTCTTTTAAGGAGCAATTTCTATATGCAATATTCAGGTAGGCAGTGAGTATAAATTTTTTTATTATACTTGACCTCAATTGCCATGAAAATCATCATTTCTTAAGTGGAATATCTATATTTTCAGAGTTGATTCCACCTTTTCCTAATTTTGCATCTATGTTCTGAAGACTTACAGCAAATTAAGTTGTTGCTGTAGAGGTCAGGGATGCCATACTTTCACATGGACATCTGTAAACCAGCCATTGGTTCACACGGTCTGCTGCTATGTTGTTCCTTACGTCCTTCTAAGAACTCAAAGGTTGTTTGATGAAGCTTTTTTTTTTCATTTGGTGGTTATATAATATAAATTAAATACGATACTTTCTTTGAAGTGCATTATGCAATGCTTGGCACAAATTAGGCCTTCAAGAAATAGGAACTGTAATAAGACAAGAATGCCCACTTTCATAACTTCTATTCAATATAGTACTTTAAGTCCTAACAAGAGCAATCAGGCAAGAGGAAGAAATAAAGGACATCCAAAACGGAAAAGAGGAAGTCAAACTATACCTATTTGCCGACAATATGATCATATACCTAGAAAACCCTAGAGACTCTTCCAAAAGACTCCTAGAATTAATAAATGAATTCAGTAAAGTCTTGGGTTACAAATGAATGTATACAAATCAGTAGTATCATTTCGATACACTAATAACAGCTAAGCTGAAAATCAAATCAAGAAATCAACCCCATTTACAAAAGCTACAAAAAAATAAAAATCTTAGACATATACTTAACCAAGGAGGTGAAAAATCTTTACAAGGAAAACTATGAAATACTGGTGAAAAGAATCATATATGACACAAACAAATGGAAAAACAACCCATGCTCATAGATTGGAAGAATCAATATTGTTACAATGTCCTTAGTGCCCAAAGTTATTTCTAGATTCAATGCAATTCCCATCAATATGCCAACATGATTTTTCACAGAATTAGAAAAAACAATCCTAAATTTCATATGGAATCAAAAAATAGTCCAAATAGGCAAAGCAATCCTGAGCAAAAAGAATGAATTTGAAGGCATCACATTACCCAACTTCATGTTATACTACAAGGCTAGTAACCAAAACAGAATGGTACGGGTATAAAAGTAGACACATAGATCAATGAAAAAAATAGAGAACCCAGAAATAAAACCATATACCTACAACTAACTTATCTTTGACAAAGCAGACAAAAACATACACTGGAGAAAGGACACCATATTCAATAAATGGTGCTGGGAAAATTGGATAACCACATGCAAAAGAATGAAACTGGATTTCTATCTCTCACCATAAACAAAACTTAACTCAAGGTAGATTAAAGACTTAAATGTAAGATTTGAAATTATAAAAGTTCTAGAAGAAAACCAAGGAAAAACTCTTCTGGACATTGACCTAGACAAAGAATTTATGACTAAGACCCCAAAAGCAAATACAACAAAAGCAAAAATAAATAAATGGGACTAAATCAAATTAAAAAGCACAGCAAAATAAATAATCAGTAAACAGATAACCTACGCAAGTGGAGAAAATATTCACAAACTATACACCTGACAAATGACTAATACCCAGAACCAAGGAACTCAAACAAATCAGCAGGAAAAAAAAATAATAACCCCATTAAAAATTGGGCAAAACAGATGAAATAAGATTTTTCAAAAGAAGATATACAAATGGCCAATAAACATATGAAAAAATGCATGACGTCACTAACCATCAGGAAAATGCAAGTTAAAACTACAACGATGTAACTACCTTATCCTTGCCAAAATGGTCATTATTAAAAAGTCAAAAAACATTAGATGTTGGCATGAATGTGGTGAAAAGGGAGCACTTAACACTGTTGGTGGGAACATAAATTCATACAACCTCTATGGAAAACAGTATGGAGATTCCTCAAAGAACTTAAAGTAGACCTGCTATCTGCTCTAGCGATTCCGCTAGTTGGTATCTACCCAAAGAAAAAAAGTCATTATATAGAAAAGACACCTGCACCCTTATAATTATCACAGCACAATTCACAATTGGAAAGATATGTAATCAATGTAAGTGTCCATCACCTGATAAATAGATAAAGAAAATGTGGTATATATTTACCATGGGATACAACTCAGCCTTAAAAAAGAATGGAATAATGTCTTTTGTAGCAACTTGGATGGGACCAGAGGCCATTATCCTAAGTGAAGTATTCCAGGGATGGAAAAACAAATACTGCATATTCTCACTTATAAGTGGGAGCTAAGCTATGGGTATGCATGGTCATACAGAGTGGTATAATAGACATTTGAGACTCAGAAGTTGGGAGGATGGGAGAGTGGTGAGGGATGAAAAATTACCTATTGGATACAATGTACACTATCTGGGTGACAGGTACACCAAAAGCCCAGATTTCACCATTATACAATTCATTCATATAACAAAAAAACCATTTGTACCTCCTAAATCTATTGAAATAAAATCTATAAAAAGAAAATAATAATAGTTACTTTGATGCTTTTATTATTAAAATTTTGAAAATTGAGAAACAATGAAAAAACTTGTAAGTGAGGGATATGAAAGAACATATTCTTCTAAGTACAGAAACATATATTCATGAAGACAGTAATACAGTGATACAAGCTAAGAGTTTGGTTCAGCTACTGTGGTCTGCTACTAACTTCTGTCCATTCAAATAAGCTCCTAACTTAAAATCATGGTATATATAAGACTTTGCCTTTTTAGTGTCAGAAAAACGATAACACAGGAGTACTAACTCCTCTCCACCTATTTGCTCTTTCCAAGGAAGTAAAGCCATAAAGTTTGGGAACATATTAATTTTATCATTTCTGTTGGACTGCTGGTAGTATTGTTGGTGATGTTTAGACTTCAGGGAGTAAAAGGTGAATTGCAAAGCAAAAATAAAATTGTATGATTGGGACATCAATATATTCACTAATAAAGTTGTGGAAAACTTTCGACATAAACCTTAGTGTTCTTATCTTTGTTAAGCTTTTCAAATGATGGAATGTTTTAAAAAGATGTTTGGAAAGGCTTTCTAGAACATTAAAAACTAGCTTGAACAAAGTCTAACAACCTGACCAATGGTAAGATTCAGAACCTTGTAATGACATTGTCAAAGGGCTCTAATCTTCTTAGTTTCCATTACAACAATAATTTAAATGCTAACTTATATATATATATATGTATATATATTTTGCTGTTGACTTTCTAATATTGTAGATTTTTTCTAATGTTGCATTGTTTTGACTATAACATGAATATAATTTATGGTATCATTTGACCTCAGGGTAATAATTTCTTAGTTTTGATCAATGTACAGTATTTTCATAGTTTTATAAATCTGACTTGTAGAGTAACGTGAATCTCAGAAGGGGTTTCTATTTAGTTTTAGGTCTATGGTCTATCCATACCAGGTTCAAGAAATGTGGTCATTTTATTTGCTCTAGAAACCACATTTGGGATTTATGCCCAGGAAATTTTTTTTTCATTTTCCTTTAGCTTTCTAGAAGTATTCAAGGACATTTTTAAGCCATAAATAATTAATTTTCTACCTGAAATGAAGAGACGAGGATATACAACTTCTTGTGTAAGAAAACCTAATATTTATATTGGATGCAGTGCTTTCAGTTCCCCCCATTGACTAATAAGCACACACCAAACTTTTTTCTAACTTACTTTAGGATTATGTAGAATTGCAGAGACTTTTTGTAAACAAGAGAGGCTATTGCATTTGAGAAAGTACAATGTTGTACATAAAATAGAAAAAAAAAAAAAACAACAACAGAAAAAGGTGAGTACTTAGACCAGAATCTCTATTTTCTTGGATGTTAAAAAGAAATATAACTGGAAAAAGAGCATGAGAAATGGTGTGTAGAGAGGTTAGAGAAGAGCTAGGAAAATGAACAAACATAAGTCTAAGTCAAGAAAATCTTTGAGGAAGAAAGAATGGTCAGCAAGAAGAGAGACAACGATGGAGGCAAACTCAAAAAAGATCATTGCTTTGGTTAATCACAAAGCGTAGGTAATCTCTGAGAGTGCAGCTTGTCCATAGTGAAGTGAGCCTCCTTGCTAAAGATTGTGGATTATGAGAAAGTGAAATTTGGGAGTCTTTTTCATGGCAGCCTACTGATGTTAAGTAACAAGCTCTAGACGCTTTGGCTTCCCCATAATAGGAAGATGCCTTGGGTACAGCAGTTAAAAATATTAAAACTATGGAACAGAGTAAACTTGAAAGCCTGGTTATCGTATTTTATTTCTAGGCAGTTTAAAAAGCAAGCAGAGTGATAGCAAAGTGGTTTTGACAGCAAGGAATCTAGTAGAGGAAAATGGTAGGGTAAAGTAAAGAGCAAACGGTTAGTGATGTAAACGAGAGAAGGAATAGCTTCAAATCTCCAGTGTTCAGTTAGATCTCAAACACTTTTTTTAATTCCATGCCCCACTAACTGATCGAGGCTCACTGTTTTTTTTAAATTTTATTTCAGAATATTATGGAGGTACAGATGTTTTGTTTACATGAGTTGCTTTTGACAAAGTTGTAAGTGTGCCCATCACCCAGATAGTGTACATCGTACCCGTTAGGTAAGATTTCACCCATTCTGTCCTTCCTCCCCCCAACCTGCTTGATTTCTGTTGAGTTTTACTTCTTACTGCGCACATGAGTGCTGTCCGGTTAGTTCCAATTTAATAGTGAGACCATTCTCCTAAGTGAAGTATTGCAAGAATGGAAAACCAAACACTTATTAAAATAGGTGCTATACAGTCCTAGGAACAGAAGAGGTGCTAACATAAGAATAAAGAGTTGGACAGCGTATAGAGCCATTGCAAGGAAGAAGGACAATTCAAAGAAAGAGTGGTCGCTGAGTGAAGGTTGTAAAGTACCAGTAAGAAAGAAACAGAAAAGCCAAATGTTACTTATTATTCCTCATTGTTTCATGCCTTGGCACTTTTGTTTTCTGCCCTAGTTTCTTCATTGATTTTACAAAGTCTTTAAGCTCCTATAATAGATAATTCTGCTTTATTTGTAAAGTGATTCCTTATGTTTATAAAAATTACTTTTTGAAAGCTGCTAAAATAAAAGCTGTACATATATCCAGAACCCACTTTACCTACCAACATTAGGGAGCATTTTTTTTAAATTTTTGCACAGATTAATCCAACAGATCCAATTTCTTACTTTTCTGTTATTTGAAATTAATTGAAAATAATCAAATTATGAGAAGGAGAAGAAATAAAATGAGCTGATATGTTGGATGTTATTAGCACCACATCTCATACAATGCCAGAGATAATTTTACTTGCTAAATTAATTCGATTGTCTCTGTTATGAATTCTACCACATAAGTGATAAACAGGTGGAAGTACTACAGACATGAGATAATGATAAATGGCAGTGTATCACGAGGGAGGTGGAGCGATGTCAAATGAAATGTCACTGAAGTCAGTGCTTCCCAGACTGACTTAACAACTTCACAGTCTGGTACATGAAGGGAACAATACAAAGAACAGAATTAACAAGTGTGTAAGAGTCTCTTTCCTGTGACACAAGGGTGGCTAAGGAAACACAATCAGAGGAGCAGGAGAGATTCATAATTGCAGAAGGACCTAGTTTCTATCGTTTTCACAGAAAAGGAAAAAGGAATAATTCCAAAAGATAATGAAAAAGCATATTGCAGCAAAAATTTGTAATACAAGGTTTGAGAGGTATACAAATAAATGTGTAATACTTTACAGAGTTCTGGCACATAGTAAACACTGAAAACACATTGCAGACTTATGTTATGACAGTCAAAAGGTCATTGTCATGTTGGGAACAAAATTACATTTGATTTCCAAAGTAAAGGAACCTGAGATTTTTTTCCTGCTTACTCCTACCTACATTTCCGTAAGTCTCATCAAACCACACCTAATTAAGAGGCTCAAGGTAGCAGACAAATTATAAAATGTGACCTATTTTGAAATCACAGTTTTTGAAGAGAGTCAGGCTTTAATTCTCTTTAAAGAAGCATTCTGATATGGTAGAAAGATAGATAGTTAGATACGTATTTAATCATCATTTAACAAATATTTACTGTGATGTAAGTTAAAGATACAGCAAGACACAGGTAGACATGGCACCTGCGTGTTTAGAGCTTAGCGTGTCAGAGGGCAGACAGCCCTGAGTTTGAATCCCAGTGCTGCTGCTGTATTGAGTAAATTTTAGCTAGATACTGTAACTTTTGGGGCCATAGGCTTTTTTGTTTTATTTTTTCATATATATATATATATGAAAGAAAGGGCTGAAAAGGACTTATACTGTATGGATATTGTGAGAATTTAATGCAATAAGATGTATCATGCTTGGCCTCATATCTGTCATACAGTAGATGGTCTCTTTGCTTTCCTTTTCAAATGCAGTACCAGTAAATAATGTGACAATCACAGAATTCCATAAGCACAAAGAAAATGAAATAAATTCTTCCCTGTTCTTAACAACAATGGAGGTGACAAGACATGTTGATGATAATTTTGTTTTATATCATGGGATTGATGATTTGAAAAGGGAATTGTTGAAATGTTAGACAAGTAAATTTTAAAGGTAGAGAATTAAATTATTCTTAAATAGTATTTACGGTTCAACTATTGAAATCTCCACATTCATGTATGAAAGATGTCCATCCACTAATCTGTAGCATGAATTTTAAGTTTTTCTTTAA
Organism: Indri indri; assembly: GCA_004363605.1. NCBI lineage: Eukaryota > Metazoa > Chordata > Mammalia > Primates > Indriidae > Indri > Indri indri. Next base: position 23,827 of record RJWJ010004345.1, read on the forward strand.
GTCATGAAATCTAGGTACAGTGAGTCCTGTATACAACTTCCTCTGTTCTTAGAATTTTATCAAAATTGTTCTTATTTGTAAGAGTGAGGGTTAAAATCAGGTATAAACTATTTTCTCAGGGACTAAGAGACGTTAAGCATTTCATATAGAAATAGAATGTGTGTTCTTGGCCTTATATGATGTCATAATATCAATGCCCAAGTTACACATCACTCAATTATGTAGGTGCCTTCCAGGGAACAAACAGCTAAACAAAGAGCTGCAGAAATTATCCTTGATTTAAATGCACATAGTTTACATGATCTTTTAGAATTTAATTTCTCTTTAATTTCTACTTAAGGTATTATAATGTTAATAGTTTAAATTGGCTATACCTAAGATGGAATTATAAACTGCAATGTGGAATCTAGTAAATTTAGAGTTTATTAGGTAAGGTCAGAAGCTTAAAATTAGAAAAAAGGATACATTGCCTATATTTATCTTCCATCTGCTTGGAAACTGTTCAGATTGCCAACACACTGATGCATCATTTACTTATAATAATGTGTTAATCACAATAATGAGCAATCAATTTTCAGATGTTAAATGAACACTAAGAATAGGAAAACCTGTCATTTAGAAGGCCAGTTAATGAGAACAAGGTGGAAAAATTGCTTGATTAGGCAGTTGACTTTTACAATATAAATGTTTGTGCCTCCATGTATTTAGAGTCTGCTAAACAATTGAGCTTCTTTATGCTGATTTTCATCAAATTAAATAGAACAGACTGCTTTTAAGAAGGAACTTTAAGTACAACAGCTTCATTGAGATATTACTTTGTACGTATTTGATACTAATAATGTTGGATATAATTGGGCTGCTATGGCTTGTGGGAAATGGAGAATAGAAAATTGCTAACTTTAATTCACTGGGTAAACTAAAAAAAAGGGCGGCACAAAATTCAGGGGGTTAATTTCATCAGAGTTATAGTCTCAACTGTAAGAAACTTTCTACAGACAGTTTCTCTCTATATAGGAGATATTTGTACATATATATATATATAGATGCACACATGTATCTAAGGATAGGATCTCATATATCTATATAGGTAGTTCTTACAGATAGCATGTATACATATATGTATATATTTGCATCTGAAATGAAAATGTCTGTTTTCTTAGGGAACAACTTGGTCACCAATTATGGATGAGAAGCCTTTACTTTCATAGTTTCTCCTACAATAATGGGCTCTGCTTGCTTCCAAATTGCAACTTTTAATAAATTCCTTGTCATATAAACAGTCCATGGTCTAGAGCAGGGATTTGCAAACTATAGCTCAGGAATCAAATCTAGCCTGCTACCTGTTTTTGCACAGCTAATGAGCTAAGAATAGTTTTTATCATTTTAAATGGTTGAAACAAATCAAAGAATAATATTTGTGACACATAAAATTATATCAAGTTCAAATTTCGGTGTTGCTAAATGAAGCTATATTGTACCACAGACACATTTATTCATTTATGCATTGCCTATAGCTGCTTTTCTGCTACATTGGCAAAGTTGAATAGTTGAAACAGGGATGATCTGTCCTGCAAACATGAAAACATTTACTATTAATATCTATCTCTTTGATGAAGAATTTTGGCAACATCTGATCTAGAAGGTACAGTGTAGAAAATAAGTACCTTGGTGGGGGGGAGTGAAGTGTAACACAGAAATCAAGCTCTATTTCTCGTTCTTTTAAGTAGGTAAAATGTAGCAAAACAATTTTTCGGCATTTATGTTTGTTTTTCTTAAAACTTTAAGGTAATATTCCTTTTCATTTTTTATGCTTAATATGATTCTGCTCTAAAAGGGACAGGCTCAATTTTTATTGGTTAATGTTCTGTATTTATTCATATTTATATTCTCACCTAGAATCCCCAATGCATAAAATAATTGTACTATGCTTAACATACTTATTATAATGACAATAATAATAAATAACAAAGATTTGAGCAGCATTTTGTCCCAGGGCTGTTCTAAATGTTTTATGTGAATTAACACATTCAATCCTCATAATAATCCTGTGATTTATGTACTAATTTTATCCCCATTTCATTGATGAGGAAATAGCAGAAAAGACTTTGTAAATTGGAGCTCTGTTCAAACTCCTCTATTTCTAAAATTCATGAAATTGAAGTCCTCTAAGGTAGAGTTTGAAATCATTTTGGAGGAATGTCATGAACACAGCACTACTTTCTGGGGCTGGCCAACCTCTTTTTCTTCCTTTACTTTAATGTTACACTGGAATGCTGTGATTAAATCAGAATGTCTTTGTGTTCATCTGCTCAAAAAATATTATATTGTTGTTCTATGGGTGAAACCAAACCGAACTGTGTAGCATCTAAATGCCTCAGTTCCTCATGACATTGAAAATGGAGGTGCTATCATGTGTACTTCCGACCACAGTGTTTTGAATGACTTAGTAATGAGCCTTTGTTAGTGATTCAATAGTATCGTGCTGCTGATGTGAATAATTTGATATATTCTATATCTGAGCAAAGTGGGACAGTCTTATGGAATCTACTTCATTTACTTAATGTTCCCTCTAAGATAAAACTTACATGGTTATGTAAACACTACATATGTTTTGAAGTCAGATGCATTATGCGTGCCTATTTAGAAGATTCAATTATTAGAATATTAATTTGTCTTTTCTTCCTGCTTACACTATTCTTTCCAGCCTCCCTCACTACCCTTAACTCTAACAGTTGGCAAAACATTTGGATTTTTCTGCCTCAGAAGAAAGTTGTGATGCAGAGGTCAAAAATAGAAGATACCCACAGACATTCTACCTTCCTATAAGCTGTGAGGAAGAGGTGAGCCTTCTGATTTTCCAGAGAGTGTGTTGGAAACTCCTTTGGGCTGGGAAGGAGACAAAAGCTTTGGGAGCTTGCCAAGTTGAGATTTGCCATTTCCCTGTAGCAGCCTCAGGAAAGTGTCAGGAGCTCAGAGAAAAATGCCTAAACTCTAGGTGGCTCCAGGTTTTCAACCTCATTCAAGATGTTGGTAGCCCTGCTGTTGACTATCTAGGACCCGTTTTGGCTCAGACAATGAAGTTATTAGCAGTGCCCATGATGGCTGAAAACTAGAGCCTTTCTTCCTTTTGTCAAATATTACTAAGGCTTCCTTGTTTCTTGGGCAACTTAAAAGAAGGGTCTAGTTCTCCGGTTAATTTACGCTAATGAATTTTCCTATCTCCTAGCGGAAAAGAGGCTTACATTTGGATTTAATTTGATCTAAAGAAAATAAATGTGTGACATCTCTTGTGCACTTAAGATAGTGAGCTAAAATTTATAGCCACGACATATACACATATGTGCAAAACACATACCTTTTCCAAATATCCTAAAACATGTACCATTATGTCATTCTCCCTCTGAATTACATAAAACTATGTCTAAGTGAGAAAAAAATGATTATCCAATCAGCAGACACATAAACTCTTAATTTCTCAGCATGTTACATGAAAAATAGCACACTGGCTCCATACATACAAAGCAACAGCACATTCCTCAATTACTGTCTTTCACATGTATTTCTATTAGTTTGGGACACTTTCTCTGAGGCTATTCAGGCTCATTGTTGATTTTGTTTTATTTTGTTTTGTTTTTTTCTCGCTATGAGTGAAGATCCAGCACTCTTGGGTTCTTTATCTTCCCAACTAAGTCTTAGTGTAGCATCCGGCAGTCATTTAATTTCTGCCCACCAAAGTGCGGTAGTAAGAAATATCCAACAGAAATATCCAGTAAGACCTCTCAGCATGCATTTGATATTTCTACCTAATTACTATTAGTATAAGATTTCAGATTCCCTAATAAAAACTTCTATTGCAGGACAATATATTGTAATTTCATTTGGAACTATAAATATTATCCTGCCTGCCTTGTTCTGTTATCAGAAGTACATGTGCAAATCAAGCTTTGTATAAAATAAAGCTTTTTTTGTGAAGTAAATAACAGCAGTTGGCAAATAAAAGTGGGACGTCATAGATTCCATTCAGAAGAGGCCAAATGGACGATTCTATAAGAAGCAAAGGAATTTAACTCACCATAAGCCTATTTATTGCAAAGAGAGAAAATGTTACCTTCTTGTCTACTGTTTATGGCATTTCTTTAATAACATAATGTGCTTTAGACTAAACTTAAATATCTATTTTCGTTTCTCACCTCCACATCTTACTGAGGTTTTGTAGTCAACAAATTACTTTTATTTCACTTGGAGCCTGAGAGCTGTGCAACGATAGATATGCAGAGATTAGAAATTGCTGCTATTTTTTCTTTTCTCGGGATCCACTGACAATACAATAAAGCATTTCAACTTTGACATAAACAGTCACTCTCTGTGGCAGTATTTGGAAAGGGCATTGGGTGGCCACTCTAAAACAGCCTAATCTCATTTGAGAGAAGTTACATTTTAGTCATGATTTGGACAGGACATGGTATTTGAAGGCCATTAATAAATCTTCCATTCTGTCTGTAAACAGAAAGTCAGAATAAGATAGACTGTGCTGCATACAATATGTTATTCTTACCAAAATAGATTTTTTCCCCCCAGATGACTGATCGTTGGTTTCTCATGAACTGAGAGGAGGTCTCTCTTTCAAAATAGGGAGAATAGATAAGTGCCAGCAAGTGTGATGTGAGGGGTATTTGGAAGGCCCTAATCTCTAAAATATGCCCCAACTGTAGTGCCGCACTGTCAGGAATACACAAATAATTGCTTCCTTAACTTTCTGGTGCTTGTTTGTTCTTATTTATAATATTTCATAAATTAAAATGTTTCTAGGCATATTAGAAATAATCATTTAATCTAATTCATCAGATCTTAAAAGTGGATTTGTGGTTGTGCTGGGAGTTAAATAGGTAGGAAAAATAAATGTCTGCTCTCAAGTGAAAGAGCCTTGAAAGGGAAGGTAACTGAGGGCTGTGGGTGAAGGGAGGGGAGGAAGTAAGTGTCACCCGCTCAACAGTTCCCTTTAGGAGTTATTCTATCTGTAGGATTGCATGTAGCCTACTTGTGGTATTAAGTTTCTTCAAGGTATTTGTTTTCTTGGAAAATGCTTTAAAATATTGAACTCCGTATATGTTAGAAATCTGGTGGCCTTTTGGCCAATATTTTTCCCCACCCGGTAGCCCAATGCTTAATTATTTTATATTTAGTATTTTTCTCTCTTTATTAACCAAATTACAATCAATTTCTTTAACAGGATATTTTCTTTGGTATGAAGGTTTTGTTTCCCTCTTAGAGATTGTACTAGTCAGGGTTCTCCAGAGAGACAGAACCAGGATAGCAGGTGGTGTAATTCAGTCCAAGCCAAAGGCCTAAGAACCAAGAGCTCTGATGTCTGACGGCAGGAGAAAATGGATGTCCTAGCTCAAGATGAGAGAGTGAATTTGCCCTTGCTCACCCTTTCTGTTCTATTGGAGCCCTCAACAGATTGGATGATACCCACTCACACTGGTAAAGGCCGTTTTTACTCAGATCACCAATTCAAATGCTAATCTCTTCCAGAAACACCCTCACAGACACATCCAGAAATAATGTTTCACCAGCTGTCTGGGCATTCCTTAGGCCAGTCATGTTGACACACAAACTTAACTATCACAGAGACTTAAGATAGTACAGTGTTATAAAATGCTAGGACAGACTGCCTTGGATTAAAAATTTGGCTCTTCTGTTTTCTAGTTGTGTGACCTTGGCAAATCATTTAATTTCTCTGTGTCTCCATCCACAAAAGCAATAAAATAAAATAAAGTGAGTATAGTAGTACTAAATACATAACACAGTTATTGGTAAGGTTAAATTTTGTGTGTATGTATATCTGTGTGTGTATCAATTTGAACATCATCTGGCACATAATAAGGACTAAATATAGTTATTGTTTATTATTATTTACTCAAGAAATGTTCATTAAGTACCTATTTTATGTTAAGTAATGTCGATGGCACCAAGGATAAAGCAGGAAAAACCAAACAAACCAGAGACTATAGTCATATAAAGCTTATACTTTGAATTATAAGGCTTAGCTTGTATCATTGCCTGTTGTTACTTAAAATATGGAAAAAAAATGTTTCTCCCACAGTCAAATTGGTCAAAGAATACAAATTGCATAGAAGGCCACAAAGGTACATTTTTCTTCGGAAGATTTGCTTTATTCATTTTAATACAAGTATGACCAATAGCTAAGACAAAAATGGCTAAAATAATAAAAAATGAGAGTCTGCCATAGACAAGGCCTAAATAAAGTTGATGCTTATTGCTTTTCAGACCATTTGTCAGTAGTTCTCACTAGCCATTGGCACCCCTTACTTTTTCATCATGACAACAAATATCCTTAAATCCTGACACAACACATATCACCATTTGGCATTGCATTTTGGGGTCAATTTATTGGGAGTTTACATAATCTAATGAGCCAGGAAGAAGTCTTTGATAATTATCCAATCCAAAGACCAATTAAGATTAAATAAGTACAATAAAACTTTACAAATATTTTATGGAACAAATAATACTTTTTAAAATATTATGGTGCAAGCTTCATTGCTTGGAAATCATTGCAAAATTCATAATTTTTTATGGCTTTTTCATCTGTATTCAGTAGGCTCAGAGAATAGTTTAGATAACCCATTTACTCATTCAACTACCCCTCTTTAGGTAACAGATTGACTTCTTTAACCTTCCTTAATAGGTTAGGAGGAGAAAGCATCATTTTTAAAAGTCATTGGTTAGATGGTTTATCTGCTGGGCAAAACAAAGGAATTACAGAATTTTACAGTTGAAAGGAAAAATATGGATCATGAAAGATAGTGGCTTTCAAGCTTTACTTTTTAAGCCATGTAATTCTTTCTTCAAATAAAAATTTATGCAAAAGTCCAAAATGTAAAACAGATAAAAGGAAAGATGCTCTGATTGAAATAAGGTGCAAACCCTGGAGCTTAGCTCCCCTGCCGACCGCAATGGAATTCACTGCTAGCCAAGAAGCCCTAGTTTAAACTTCCTTAACCAAATTGAAGTCTTTCACATTTGAAGAAATTTAGACCTGGAAAGGTAAAAATAAATACCTTTGTTTAAGGTCAGAGAGGTAGTACAAACAGGGGTAGGAGTAGAAACAAAGTCTCCAGATAGCTACTCACTTTCCATTTCCTTTACATTAAGAAATAATTTGTTGCACTATCAGTAAATTGAAGGTTAAACCAGGTAATGCACTACTATTACATTGCCAAGGTCACATTTTAAATGACACATGTGAGCTGGGAGATATTGTTACAGAAATAAAATTAAATCTGCCACAGTCCTTCCTCTGACCACAAGAGTTCACATTCCTCCAACATGAAAATTACACTTATCCGCTCCTATACGAATCCAAGTTTCATCTCATTACTGCATCAGCTCAAAGTTCAGATCCCGTTATCAAAAGCAAGATCAGGTGTATCAAGGCTCCTCAGACACATTCCCTCAAACATAATTTTTTTGGGTACAGTTCCTCTTTATCTGAACACTAATGAATCAAAGAGACAAATTATCCTAAACCCCACACAAACAAACAATGGTGGGGCAGGCATAGAATAACTGCTCCAGATAAGCATGTTCAGAAAGGGGGAGGAACAGGAGACCCATAGCAGCTATTGATCCCTAGCAATTCAGAAATACAGCCAGGCAATGTGCTGCTAGTTCCTTGATTAGGGCTCAGTCCTACTGTCTGGGAGTGATTCTGCATGGCTCTTGGTTTGATCTTCTGGCCTCTTGTTTTTACCTTCTGAGCCATTCTTTCTTTTCCATAAGACATGGCAGATGCATGCATCTGAGTAGTCTTCTCAGATGACTTCATTCTTACAGCAGTTTAAGAGTCTAAAGGCCTTTTTTCATTTTATACTGCCTGCAATTTTAGTCCATGGTGACAGTGTTTTCTCATAGTCTCTTAAAAATTTATGGGATCCCTGTAAGTCTTATTGGAGTTCAGTCCGTTATACAAAAGCCACACTCAAACTTTCTTTGATAGAAACTCCTACTTGGGGCGTCTTTTGAGATTGCTGTGGGACAACACTCTTAGAAGTCTTCGAAGCCTAATTTGAGATGCATATCTGAGATTCTTAAAGGATCTTTTGTCTATTTGAAAGGCTGCATTGCCTTAGATCTTTCTGAAGTCTTAACACAGGGCTTTACAATCTTACTTTTGGCTTCATCTTTGAACCATGTTTTTCTTCTGACAGCATCCTAGATTTAATATCTACCCAGAGATTACTTATTAATTTAAACATCTTTTGTCATCCAGAGGAATTAAAAATGAGAAACAATTTTCAAACCCGGAAAATTCTTGCTCCATTATATGTAACAATTCTCTCCTTAGCTTATTTTTTTGCTTCTCATTTTATTATAGGCAGCTAGAAGAAGCTACACATGTCACAGGTAATAATATTGCTCAACTTTCTTTGAGTATATCAGAGTCTTTTATTCTCCATCCTTCAATTGCATTTTCCTCACTTTCCTTTAGCCTTCACAGACATTCTGCTCGAGCTTCTTCAGGCTTCTGCTAATATACTCAAGGACTTACAGCTTCTACCCACTGCCCTTTTCCAAAAGTAATGCATTGTGTTTCAGGTGTTGTTGTAGCAGCATCCACTGTTCTGGTTACAAAGCTGCATAACAAACCAGATCAAAGTTAGTGAAGGATAACACCACCAATCATTTATTATTAGTATTTCTCATTGTTTTGGGAACTGACTCTGCTTAGCTAGACCATTCTCCTTAGGGATCTCTTATGTGGGTGTTATCAGACAATGGGGTGGCACTGGAGTCATCTCTAAGGCTTTCTTAGATATCTGGCAGTTGATTATGGCTGTCATCTGGAATCTCGGTGTCATCTCTCCACATGGCCCAGGCTTTATTACACATAGTATGGTGACTGGATACCAAGAGCAAGTTGGAGAAGAGAGAAGCAGGCAGAAGCTCTATTGCCTTTTATGACCTAGACTCAGATGTCACATGACATTAATTTCAAAGTACTCTGTCAGTCAAGGCTATAACAGCATCCCACCTAGATACAAGGAGAAAGGACTAAGCATCTCCTTTCGATGGAGAAGTACATGGTAAAAACTACATGAGTGATGGGAAATAGTGTTACAGTTGTCTTTGGACAATACAATCTGCCACAACCACTTACACAAAATATCAGCTGTAATGTGTCAAATAGCAATATGAAAACATAATGAAAAAATTATGTTAATAGTTAATTAGTATAATAATATTAAACTATTTTATACTAAATGAATCAAAACAGCTTAATGTATTTTTATTTAAAAATAAATAATAAAAACTACCACATCAGGGATATTTGAGAAAATTGACTGTCTCAATGTTTTGATATTTGAAAATAGACAGGTCCAACAAAATACATGATAGTTACTGCTGAGAGAAAGTAAATATTTCACAACAAATGAGAAAAGTCATGTTTGGTAGAACAAATAAATGTTTCAGACTGTCTTGAAGAGATAAAATGGCCTAATATGAAAAGAATAACTTCCCTACTAAATTCTAAGATGCAGTTATGTGATAGAACATAATTTCTAAAAATCTAAATTTTATGACTTTTAACCCTCTTTGCTTAAGTGTTCTGTATCTTTTTTTTGGAGATTTCATTGTAAGATAAAGTATATAAAAATAAAATAAAACCTAATTACTTTAAATGCTGCAGCTACATTTGGGCAGCAATTCAACATGCATTTGAATGGAAAAATTCTCTCACCCTTTCTTGTGGGAAAGGAAGATGGGACTAGATTAATGGGTTTCAAACTATTAGAGTTTTAAGATTACTGGCATCTCGGATAAGGAAGTACTTAAGTCATATCTCAAATCAGGAAGTACTTATGTCATAATTATATGAGGCCATCTTCGAGAATGCCTTTTGTTAGTACCCCGCTTTCATTGTGTTAAACTCACCTCTCATAGTACTTCTATCCGTACATTTTTTTCCTAGCTGTTCCTTTGCATTTAGGCGTTAAAGGATTCCATAAAGGGAAAATATTTTTTGCATGTCTAATATGTGCTAGGCATTATGAAGTTCCTTTTAACATGGTATCGTTTTTTTTCCCTCATTCTGATATAGATATTCTCATCATTGCTTTGTCTTAGGGATTGTTTGCTTGGTTGATTGTTGTTTGATTTTATTTGAAAATTACTTATAAAATATTACAGGCATGTATAAGCATAGAGAAGCATATAATGAACACCTGTGTACCTGTCATCCAGCTTAAGAAATAAAATATTCCAAATAAAATAGAAGTCCTCTGTGTATTTTTCCATGATCCCTTTCCCTCCTTCTTATCTAAGATGTAATTGGTATGGATTTATCACTTCCATATATAAAACTGCTTTGTATTGTTTTGTATATTTGAAAATGTAAATGATATTGTCATAACTCCTGCAGCAATTTTTTCCCTGAAAATTATGTTTTTCTTTTTATCCATGTGGATACAGGTATAATTTGTATTTTTTACTCTGTATAAGCTGTATAACATTCATTTTATTTATCAATTTTTAGGTAGATAATTACATCATTTAAAGTTTTTCACTAGTACCAACCTCTTTGCAATGAGTGTTTTAGACACTACTTTTTTGATTGTTATCTAAGAAATTGGGATCAGGTTAAAGTTCTTCATACCCACTCTGCTCAAGATAAATCAACATTTTTTGTTATAGCAACATTTACTGTATGCATTATTATGAATGTAAAATACTATTTGTAACTGTGTGATGACATAGTGTTGTGTTCTCTTCTTCTACTGCTCCCCACCCTTCACTGTTATGTGAGATGGGGGAGGTGCGAGGCAGGGAAGGACTGTTTTTCCTTTGTGTAATTATATTTTAAAAGTATGTACATAGCAGTCTGATAAAAATTAATTAAAATGAAAGAAAAATCACTTTCAGAGAGAAAAAAATAAAAAGAGGAGAGGTAAGAGTGATGTTTTTCATTTATTTTAATTACTTTGTAATTCTGTCTCATTTTTTAAAAATATTTTTTATACCCTTACATGGACAATGATTTAGCTGGATTTCAGTTCAGTCCTCTGAAGCTGGATGATTCCCTATGCAGAATGTTACTCTCTTTGTACCCAAATAAAGCTGCACATGGACGTTTCTTCCTACCGTCAATCAAAAATTGTAGTGGACAATTTACACAAGCAGGAAGATTTTATTCAAAACTATTGCAATAAGGGTAACAGATTGAACTCAATTCCTCCGAAACAAAGGGCAGGAGAGTTTTTAAGCACTGGGGTGAGCTAGTGGAAGGAAGTTAAGAGGGAGCTTGGTCACTGCCATTAGGCCCTCCGTGTTTGCTAATCTATGCTTGCCAAAGTTGGGCTCCTGCTTTCTCACAGAAACTGGGAAGTGGGGTCCTATCTTTCTTCTCGATGACTTCATTTCAAAGTGATGGCTCCCAGGTCCTCAAGAAAGACATTCCTGGGTTGTAGAACTGGCAAGAGGCTGGAAGAAGATTTACATCTCCAAGGGGCAGAGAGAGAATTTATGATTCTAAATTTTCTAAAGTAAATGCTCTGATGTTCTGAGAAAAGGGAGGTCAGGGGCTTATAATCAGAAAGAACCCTGTCTAAAGTGTAGTCAAACTGAGGGGAAGGTTAAGGCCATCTGGGTCACTATAGAATCTCGTAGTACTGACCAGTCAATCACAACATGGACAGGGCTAAGGCCATTAAACTTTTTTTTTTTTTTTTAATTTCAGCATATTATGGGGATACAGATGTTTAGGTTACATATGTTGCCCTGGCCGCCCCCCTCCCCCAAGTCTGAACTTCAAGCGTGTCCATCTCCCAGATGGTGTGCATCACCATTAAACTTTTGACATGCCTGAGGAGAATTTTCAGCATTAGTGCGTGGGGTGAAGGGTGAAAGGGCTGCCAGGTATCCTGCAATGCATGGGATAGACTCACATAGAGAATTGTCCTACTCCAAATTGTACCCATTGGGAAATACTCAGATCCATCTCATTGAAGGAACATGTTCAAAGTTTCTATGACTAGAGATCTTAGTGGTTAAGAGGTTATTACAACCTCTGCTCTGATATGCCATAGCCCAGAATATACTTCCACTTACTATTATTCCTTATCTCAGGGTACATCTTCTCACATCTGCCAAGAGTACTTTCCCAACTATTCAATTACAGAGCAGCTCATCACCTTCTTCTGGAAAGGGCATGAAAATATATACGTGACTTATGTCCAAGAAATAGCTCTTGATTTTTCACAATTCCTAGAAATGACTATGCATAATAAGATGATCAGTGATTACATAATTAAATGAGTAATGGATATCTAGCTTTATTAAAAGTTATTTATAAGATTTTGGTGTATGATTTTCTTATTTTTAGAAAGGTCTATCTCAGTTTCACTTATGTAAGAAAATTGTTGCTTGGAATAAATTGTGTCTGAAGAATATGTTTTTAGAATTGTCAAATCTTCAATAATTCCAAACAATATGGTTGGCATAGGATGCTGCTATTCAGTTGTACATCTTTTTCTACATCATCACATTTTTTTAACCACGTTATTGAGTTACATTTCCCTCTGTAGAGTACTTCAAAGGTCTCCATATGTATGGGTAGAATGAAAACCCTAAAATATTATATTTTGCTACTTTGATAGGTGATTTAAAAATAACCTAGATTGTAATATATGTCATTCTATGTAATTAGAGATTTCTTGAACGTTTTCTTTTTACAACTTATATGGTGACTAACATGGTGTCTTGGCTACTATATACTATTTACTCAAACTTATCCAAATACATTTGCACTATTGTACTGAATACTGGATGTCCTCCATTTGACTCTAGTATCCCCCATATAAAGTCAAATAAAATTTCTTGACCCCATATCTTCCTCTAAATACCTTACTCACTTTCTTTGCTTCTCTTCTATGGTAGGCAAATATGTACATGACCTAATATACCCTAATCACTGGAATCTGTAAATATGTTATCTTATAATGCAAAGGAGACTCTGCAGATGTGATTAAAGGTAAGGACCTTGAGATGGGGAGACTATCCTGGATTATTCAAGTAGGCTCAGTCTCATCATATGAGCCCTTAAAATTGGAAAACCTTTCACGGTTGGGTTAGAGAGAGTGATGTGATAGATCAAAAAATGGTCAGAGAGAGATTCAAAGCTGCTGGTTTGGAAGACAAAGGAAGGGAGCCATGAACCAAAGACTGTGGTAGCCTCTAGACATTGGCAAAGACAAGGAAACAAATTCTCCTCTAGAGACTCCAGAAAGGAACACAGGATAAGTCTATATCTTGATTTTTAGCCCAGTGAGACACATGTTAGATTTACGACCTATAAAACTGGAAAATAATAAGTTTGTATTGTTTTTGCTTCTAAGCTTGTGGTAATTTGTTACAGTAGCATAGAAAACTAATATACCTTTATAGCTAAATTTTTAAAAGAGGCATCTTTTGTTGCTGTTAACATTAACTCACTTTGAATTTTCTCTTTAATTCACTTCTATCAGGTTTGTATTCTCACCAAAGACTGATTTATTATCAAAGATATACTTGAACTTCGTATCTCCTAAATCTGATGGTTACTTCTCTATTGTTATCTTAATTGCCCACTTAGCCATATTTGATTCGGGTGATCATTGTTCCCTTATCACACACTATATTATTTTGGATTTGGGAAAACCTGGTTTTCTTCCTGTTTCCATACTCTCTTTACATGATTTTACTAATCCATTTACATGTCCATAAATTTAACATATATAATTATTTTTGTAAATTTTCCCTTCCCCAATTCCAATATCTAATCCATTTATCTTTTTTCACTTGGTTATTTAATCATATGCCAAACATTGTGGACACAACAAAATTCTTAATTTTTGTACCAAATCTTCCCCTCCCACTCAATTAGTTTCTCTTGCCAAACTCCTAGGAGTTACTCTAGATTTATTTATTTATTTTTCTTAGCTAACCCCTTACATTCAATCCTTTGGAAAATACTGTCCACCCTGTCTCCAACCTGTCCACTTCTCTTCATCACCTTTGCTGTTGTTCTAATTCAAATCATCACCCATCTCTTGCCTGGAGGTTGCAAAGGCCTACAATAAGTCTACTTGCTTCTGCTTTTTTCACCACCTTCCCCACATGAACATTCCATTTTTTTCATAGCTGCCAAAATGATTTTTTTTAAAATGTAAAACACGTAGAATCACTTCCCTTATAGTCCTCCAATGGAATCACATTTTATTTACAGTGAAATTGAAACTCTAACCTGGCTTAGCAGCTCTACATTACGTAATCTTTACTACCTCTTTGACTTGATGTCATAGAGCACCCTCCCTTACCCTCCAATCTTCAACCGTGCTAGTAGGGCTTGAAATTATCATTTCTTCTGCCTGGAATTCTCCTTCCTCAGCTCTATGTGGTACCTTCTTATCACTCTGATTTCAGTTTAAAGATGAAATCACACAGAGGCCTTCTCTGGTCATGAACTATAAGGTAGTCATCTAGTCACTATCATATTTCCTGTCTTAATTCTCTACATAATGTTTATCTTATTTTTCTTCTTTACATGTGCATTGAGTTGTTATCTACTTTCCACTAGAACCTAATCTCCATGATGGCAGGTAACTTGTCCTTTTGCTGCTATATCTCCAGAGCCTAGAAGTATGCTGTTCATCCATTATACACCCATTTTGTGTTGCATGAGTGAATTGTCTTTTCTCTTTCTATGTAAGACTTATGAGCCATAAGATAGCTCAAATATGCATAATGTTTTCATAATGTCTATACAAACACATTCATAATCTGAACTATGATCATCACTAACATAAAAAGAAATATCAATTTACTTCAGCCAGAAGTCATAGAAAGGGTATCTGATGGAATAGCTTGACATTTGAATTCTAGGTTTTCCTCTAACCCTGTCTCATTATAATTTCATCTTTCTGAATTTTTTTTTACTAATGTGTAATGTGGTGGGATAGGTATAGCATTCCTAGAATGTAATAATCCAGTGAGCTACAACTAACATACTATATGATGGGGCCAGTAAAGGAACATTATTTAAAGGACATAGGATTCACTTTCTTCTCCCTCTTTGGTTGTGTTCTCATGGTGAACAGGTCTACGTAAACCTTCCCCCAAGGATCAAGGGAATTTAGAGGCCAAAGAAGAGGCTGACAAATCCAGTTTCTCAGGAAGAAACATTTAATAGGGACTTTAGAACAGAAGCCATGTGCTGGTGGGTGGATCCCCGCACTGTTACGTCCCAGACTCAGGTCTTGTGTACCAGAGGGAAAGGGTATATTTGCTTCAGAAGGAATTCGTAGGATAATTGAAGTTGACCCCTCAGGGAAAGGCAAGAATGCTACCTGTGTCATAGCCTGTAATTTGCCCAAGGGCAAGATTTATGGTAAGTATATGTTTACAATAACATACCTAGGGGCAGGATTTACAATCTTAGAGGCATTCCTGGAACTGGGGTTAATCAGAAGTCAACATGGTAGATTAGCATTCAAGATGGAATTGTTTTAGCTTCAATTTGTTACAGTTACTGTCTGTTTTTTCCTGGGATTTCAGCTAAATCAATCAAGATACATGGCTATATAACACAGTCTCTTTACTACTGAGGTAAATAAAACAAAAGTTCTTCCTTTAATGATAAATTGAGTTAAATGTTTAAAAGTATTTCCTAAGGTTCCATTTTGATAAAGATAATCATATAACCATACTTTTATAAAAACTAAGTATCTTTATTTTCTTTGTATGTGCTCATATTACTATTGAATAGAGAATAACTGACAATATATAACCACAACCAGGATGGTATCTGCCACAGAATAAAAGTTCTCAGGTTTCAGTCTGAAATGTCGGTGCTTAGTGTGCTCATGGCCGAAGAATGACCAGACACACCAAAGTAAGGCAAGCATGAAATTGAGGTTTATTGAGGAGAGAAAGATAGGATCATAGGGCAAGAGCAAGATATAGGTTTACAGAACATGATACATACACATATGATGACTGGACCTACTGTTGCAGCAAAGGGCGAGCAAAAAGAAGGGACCAAAAAGGTACTGGTTATGGTCTGCATTTTGTTTTATAGTGCCTGGATTGGGACCTCCCTCTTGGTTCAGAAGTCACCATGGAACCACTTTGATTAGACAGTTGGGAGTTGCATGACCTGAGTCTTATTATGCATGCAGGGTGTTTTACGTCACTTCCGGACTCTATGGTACCTATGCTGCTTGGCCCGTGGGCTAGAGAGTCCTCTGCATTCTTTTGCAATTGTAATTGGCTGATTCGTAGGGTATTCCCTCCTCCCGCAGGTATGGCAGTCACTCGGGAGAGGATTAGGGTGGAGCAGGATGAAGATGGAGGCCTGGGGCCCACACTTGTCCTTCTTCCCAGGTTAGGTAATTGCCCCAAGGCAATGGCACCCACTTTTGTCCATAGGAGACCCAGAATCCCTAGTTCTCTACCTAACAAAGTCACTTCAAAAAATATTTTCTTACTGTAAAATAAAATATTTTACCTTTCAAGTCACTTCACCTATATGTTAATTCATCTTTTAAAAATATGACAAATATTCATGAGACTTTATACATTCTCATACAAAGATTCCCTAATGTGGAAAGAAATCTAAATTACTTTTCAGACTTAGTAATACTTGTGTAAATGTTGATAAAATACCTTAAATCTATGAACAGAAGTTTGTCTCCTGAATACTATTTAGATTATAAGATATTTATTAAAATAGGTGTATTTATTGTCCAAAAAATGTAATTATTTTTGAGCATATCATGCAATTTACTAGCCTGTGAACATCACACAAGTCCAAACAGTATGTGAAAGTGCTGAGGAATTGGATTATAAGTTGTTGAATGTAAAAAGAGGATGTCTTGGAAAATAAAAGATGCAGTTATCACATGTCCCCCTCTCAATCTATACACTACTGATTGCAAAGTACGAGATTAAAACATAATAGGATCATACAATTGTCATTTTTATAAATCTATGTCGAAGGCCCTATACATCACTGCTTTGAATCCCAGACCCAAACCTCATGGAGATGTAGCGGCTCCCCACCTTATTCCAATTTGTATTTTCTATAACCATAAAGATTTGGCAAATTTATTCCTTTTATCACCTATATCTTACCTCATCCTAACCCCAGTCTAAGATTTCAAACCTGGCATTTGCTTTGTTAGTGATTATGATGAGTAGGGAGTGGTAAATCAAATGCAGCAGCAAGTTTCAAGAAGATTTATAAAACTGGGAATGTCTTTTTTTCCCATTTACTTTTTATTTATATATATTGATGACTTACAAGTGCAATTTTGCTACATTGATATATTACCTTGTGGTGAAGTCAGGGCCTTCCGTGCATACAAAACTGAGACAATGCACATTGTACCCACTAAGCAACATCCCATCACCCACCCCCCTCCCACCTCCCTACCCCTCCAATCCAAGTCTCCATTTTCCATTGTTCCACACTCTGCTTCCATGTGTGCATGTTACTGCCCAACTAGGTTGTATTGCCCTCTGCACAGAGAAGAGCCAATACACTAAGACTATCTGTTTGCAATGGAGAAAGAGTTAAATTTTGCAGAGCACTGAGGAGACGGGAGGAATTTCTCAAACCTTCCTCCCCAAGAATTTGGGAGAAGGGTTTTAAAGATAGTTTACTGGGCAATTATTAGGCAATTGGGTCTGCTAATTGGCTAAGCTGGGGGTGAAATTATAGGGTTGTAGAAATCACCTTCTCATGTTGAGTCAGTTCCTGGGTAGGGGTCTCAATACCAGTTGAGTCAATTTCTTGATGTGGGCTGCTGGTCTGGGTGGGTCAGCCAATCCACTGGAATGCAGGGCCTGGAAGATATCTCAAAAATTACCCTTAGATTTCAAAAAGGTAATGGTATCTATGAAGAAAGTTAAGAATCCTTATGACTATCAGATATGTGACTCCTCAGCAATTACAGGAAAGCAAACAAGGGGACAGTGGCTGGTTATTATCATTATTTGTAGCTATGCCTGTGCCTTTGCAGAGTTTAGGCCCTTACCATAATTCTTGCCTTGTACCCCTTTATTAATTTGTAAACAGTGATTTCATACACATGATTTAGCCCCCACTTATAAGAACATGTGATATTTGTCTTTCTGTGTCTGAATTGTTTCATTTAAGATAATGGCCTCCAATTCCATCCATGTTGCTTCAAAAGACATGATTTCATTCTCTTTTATGAATGAAGAGTATACCATTGGGTATATATACTATATTTTCTTTAATCAATCCACTGTTGTT
Source organism: Indri indri (assembly GCA_004363605.1). NCBI lineage: Eukaryota > Metazoa > Chordata > Mammalia > Primates > Indriidae > Indri > Indri indri. Next base: position 42,167 of record RJWJ010004345.1, read on the forward strand.
GGACACTTAGGTTGATCCCGTATCATTGCTATTGTGAGTAGTGCTGCAATAAACATATGAGTGCAGGTGTCTTTTTTATATATGGATTTTTTTTCCTCTAGATTGCTGGATGGAATGGTATTTCTATTTTTGTTTTTTTTTGAGAAATCTCCATACTGTTTTCCATAGAGGTTGCACTCATTTACATTCCCACCAACAGTATATAAGTGTTCCCTTTTTCTGCATCCTTGCCAACATGCATTGTTTTTTTTGTCTTTTAATAATAGCCATTCTGATTGGTGTAAGATGATATCTCTTTGTAGCTTTAAGTTGCATTTCTCTGATGTGTTAGAAATGCTGAATTTTTTATGCGATTGTTGGCCATTTTTCTTCTTTCAAAAAATGTCTATTGATATGCATAGCCCATTTTTAAGGAGGTCATTTTTTTGTTGTTATTGTTGAGTTCTTTGATTCCTTGTAAATTCTGGATATTAGTCCTCTGTTGGATGTGGAGTTTGATAGTATTTTCTCCCATTCCACAGATTGTCTGTTCATTCTGTTGATTATTTCTTTTGCTGTGCAGAAACTGTGCAGTTTAATTGTCCCATTCATCTATTTTTATTTTTGTTGCCTGTTGTTTCGTTTTGTTGCCTTTTGAGGTGTTAGTCATAAATTCTTCGCCTAGACCAATGTCTGGAAGAGTTTACTCTAGGTTTTATTTTAGTGTTTTTATAGTTTCAGGTCTTGCATTCAAGTCATTATGCCATCTTGAGTTGATTTTTGCCTGTGGTGAGTTTCATTCATCTGCACATGGCGATCGAATTTTCCCAGCACCATTTATTCAAAAGAGTGTCCTTTCTCCAGTGTATATTCTTGTCAACTTTGTCTATTGATCTCTGTGTCTATTTTTATACGAGTTCCATGCTGTTTTGGTGACTATAACCTTATAGTATAATTTGAAGTCAGGTAATGTGATGCCTCCAGCTTTATTCTTTTTGCTCAAAATTGTGTTGGAAAATGTCACATGCTGGTAGGGGTGTGCTTTCTGAAATGAATGCAGCTGTTGGTGGTGTAAAGTAGTAGAATTCTTTTGGAAAGCAATCTGATATTCGGGTATATTATCCACGTTCTACAATTACTGATTTATTACCAATCTTGTTTCTTCTATACCTCATACACTTCTTTCTGCCACTGGATTATTTTAAAGAATAGTCCAAATACCATATCAGTATATCAACGCAACGGCAAAATTCCATTTTAAGACATAGATTCTACTTTTAACCCATAACTACAATATTATCATTCCACTTAGAAATTGAAATAAATTCTTAAATAGTCTCACATAAACAGTAAGTATGCACATTGCTTTCATTGATGTATAAATCTCCTTTCCCGCCTCCTCCCATTCCTCTTTTTTTAATATTCGTTGAAATTGGTTGACATATCTCTTAAATCACTTTTAACATATGTTATCAGTCTCTTGGCAATGGAATATGGATAATATCTTCTGTTTTTGTCTGCTTGTTTTTGTATTTTCCTAATTTATATAATAAATGAATTGGTTTTATCTTTTAAAAGGAATACAATATATTAAACAAAAACAAATTCCAATTTAGCTAAAAATAGGACAGTCAGTTTAGAAAAGCAAAATGTTTGGCATTAGAGAGTGAAAGAAATATGGTGATTACTGATTTTTTAAAATATTTAATTGATTTTCTTTGTTCCAAGTAAGGTAATGTGATAGCGAGGCTACTTTGCCCTCTCCTCTTTTGTTCATCTCCCATGGTAGGTATTGGCAATGCCTGAATTTCAGTAAGTTTTTTCCCCTCTCTCTCTTTCTGCTTCCTACTACAATTAGCTTTCTAAGTCTCTAGTGTGTTTCAGGAATTTATTCCAATTAACTTGGGTCAGGAGGTGATGTTGCACACTCTTCTGACATAGCCAGATATTGGGTTGCCTGCAATAATTCCATTTTCTAATAAGTAAGCTGGGTTAGAAAAGGACCTGAAAAAGTGGAATACACTGATTAATAACCCATTTCCACTGTATTTTCTCAATGTGTATTTGCAGAGGAAAAGAGAGGTTCAGGACTGAATTATAAGATAAGTTTGCATGTTTAAGTACCATCCAACAACATAAGAAAAAGCAAATAGGCACTCAATCTCCGGTAATAGTTTTCAGCTGCTGCAGAACTTCCCTGTTATTATTCCCTATCTGTGGTGATACCTAGATTTTGAACCCTAACAAATTCTCTTCTAGATATCACAGCTATCTTTTTCCAACCTTCCATAACATAAAGACACTCTGCAATCCATATTTTTCCCATGAAAACACTCTACTGAGAGATTCTATCTTTTACTATGACCTAACAAAAACAAAGTTCTTATTTTATACATTTTGCTTATAGATGTTGTTGTTCTTACAATAGGCAAAATTAAAACATGGTCAGTCTCCCTTTCATACCTTTCAGTTACCCCCCCTTTTTTTTCAGAGCCTTTCTGCAGATAACCAATGTCTTCAAGCTGTCTGCCCCAGAGCTATCAAGAGTCCTAGTAATCTTGCTTTTCTGCCATCAAAGTCTCCTGTTCTATATGCATTTGTCTAACAATGTATCTTTTCACTGTATCAAACTTTTTTCATATTAATGTGACAATTAGGGAGTATGCAAAAATCACCACTTAATAAGCATCTATTATTTATCAGTTGGGGTTTTGTTGTATATATTACATTTTGCGACATTCATAGAATCATTTCTTGTAATCTCTAACATCTCTGAGGAGAACATTCATACTCTTTTACAGGTGAGATAACCAATGTTCAGAGAGACTAAATAACTTGGCAAAGTTTACAAAAATAGGAAACAATAGAGCTGGGTTTTGAAATCACAACTGCCTGATTGCAAACTCCATGAATTTTTTTTCCTACTCCCAGGGACCATCACAGACTTTGAGGGGAAAAAAATACTTCCTTTTGTCCATGCATTCTTACATGGTATAAAATGTCTTACGTGTGCATGATTTTGGCAAGCAGAATACTGCTGTTACAAATGCCAACTACAGTTTCACAGGATATTTGTAGATTTGGTAAATGGCAAAATTTAGCTTTTAGCACATTGAAAAGGGAACTCAGTATTATAGTCTATCTTCTGACATCCCAACAAAAATAGAGATGTGTATTTTTAGAATATAAACGTATCCTTGCAATATGTTGCCAATAAACCTTTTTCAATTAGATTTTTAAAATGCCCTATTGAAATTTAAAAATTGCCTTAGGAACTTGTGCTATGGAGACAAACTTGAACTTAATGGTTATTTGCTCATCAGCAGTCGCATACCATCAATGGGAAGCGGAGTATTGAATTCTTGTTCCGTAGACACCTCTAAAGGTTGGATTTATTTTTTCACAGCTACAAGGATTAAGTTGTATCCTTCACTAAGCATGGAAATGTGACTAATTTTAGTCAATACTCTGTCCACAAGCTAGCTTTCTCTTCTGCATTATTTAGTTGTCTGCCTGAGTATAACAATGGTGAATAACTACGATGAGGAAACATATTAAGAACAAAAACAACATGAGACAAAAAACATCCCCCCTTCCTGGTTGGCGGCATGGTGAGAACAGGTGAAAGGTTACTGGGTAACCATCAATGGCAGAGCAGTGTCTTAATGCCCAAATATGAATTATGTAGCTTAGTCTAGAAAAGTGTGCATCCAAATATCCCACAAAAAATAACAAGTCTCATAAAGTGGAGAAATTAATTATTAAATCTGTCTGCACTCATAAAGACTTCCCATATAAACAATAAATATTTCAAGTTGCATTTTGACCTTTTTTAAACCTTTCACATAGGCTTCCTTTTCTTTAAAAAATGCCACAGAGAATGGAAGTATTGTCAATTAAGTAAAAAGGGTGTTTGCATCAACCTTTTCATGTGTGGAATTTAATGACATTTTAAGGTTAAAGTAAAAGTCAAACATTGATTTTTTTTAGTGTCTTCCCCTAATGCAGCTAATGAATAGAGATTCCAATAAAAATCTTTTAATCCTTTTTAAACCTGCCACTATCAAAAGACTTATTTTATTTTATTTTTACTACCAAATTTTCCCTCCACCCCCTTACTGACAAAGATTTAGGACAGAAAGAAACACCAAATCAAGATAACCTGGGGAATTTAAATCCAGAAAATCTTGATAATAAAGTGTTCTAAAATAAATTGGACGAATCACACTCATGCATGCATACACCTTTTAGAAGTCAGGAGACTGGAGATTCAGATCAGGCAACATTAGATTGGATGCTGATAATTTTCTAAATGACTGAAAAGATACCTAGATTTCTTTCATTTTACCTACAAGGTATAATATGGAGGATAATAATTTATTTTTACTTAGTATTTGCTGTATACTATAAAGTCAGATGGATTAATATAATGAAGAGTATTAGAAAAAATATGTAAAAGGAAGTTGTGATGTTTGGTAAATAAGAATCTGGCACCTCATATCAGAAAAGATTAATAAAACATTAGCTGGTGTAATATCACAGCTTCACATTTCACAAGCAGTTTTTGTGCAGAGGGGAGCCAGTAATATCCTTTGAACAATATTCAGAAGGTAGCAATTCTGATGCTTGAACACTCCATTAGAAATCTAAAAATATCTCATCTTCCTCAGGTGATATGAACTCATATATCTTATGCATAATATCATCATGTTTTTCTTTAGAAAATTATGTTAATACTGATTTTTCGGTCTGTACACAAAATAAATTATTTGGTAATATTCATAGTGGATAGGTAAAATCATTTAAGGGCTCTCCTAATAAACGATGCATTTACTTCCATGACATTTAAGTAGGAGAGCTACTCTTTTATGGACAGCATTAAATTCAATAAAAGCAAATGTCTCTTGCACATTAATATTTCACACGATTGTTGTTTTGTGTCTAGACTCAGAGGCAGGATTGTTTTCTAAATGTGAATTCACACCTGACTTTATCATGAGCCTCAGTAAATTACTTCACCATATTGTACCTTCATTTTTTTCTCGTTTAGAATATGTTCATTTAGAACAGTTAACCTCTGTGTCTAGCTCTAAAATTACATACCCTTTGTTTTTAATTAAATGTCAGAAAGCCAGAAGTACTAGTCAATATAAACAAACAAAAAGAATAATTCATTGGGCAACTTTAAGCCATGGGACTGGTATTTTGAGACCTTACTAGGTACTTAGCTCCTCCAGAGAAAAGGAATGCTTCTCAAAGGACTAATGCACAGAAGAAGGTATTAAAGCACTTGATTTAAGATTTGGAAGAGAATTGAAATGTGCTCCAAAGGTCTGCATAAGCTTCTGTCCTTTTTTCTCTCTCACCTTCAGCAATTTGTCACTGTTGCTCAATCCATCTTATGCCAGGGAAAGACCTCATTTCACTGACACCATAAAATTATATTTATTCACCCACCCACCCAATTCTCTCAAAATTTTCTCTACTCCTGGCCTTATCAGCATTTCTGAAGCCTTCCAAGGACTAGGAGAACTAAAGATAGCATGCCAGCCCGATAGAGGAAAACAAGAGCATGTAAGGTTTACTCATAAAATGGGATTCTGAGATGTTAAAGATTTCAAGACTTCTAGTATAATTGAGAATAGAAAGATCATTTTAAATATGTTTATTTGTTCATTCATGTCTTCAATGTTTCATTCATTAAACAAAATTTTATCGAACATCTACTATGTGTCCTGACCCTCACTCAAAAGGAAATGGTAAGAAAAAGACCAGCCAGCCCAATCATTGGCTCAGGGAGCTTTCTGCATGTTGAGATAGACTGACAATTACAATATGCCATTTATGATCTCATACACATAAATTCACGTTGTTACAGGAACTAAGTGGAGGGGCATCTTTAATATATAGAAGGAAGGATCAGCAAAGCCTTTCCGGAGGTGATATCTAAGCTCAGTCATGAATAGCAAATACATATTAGTCACTGCAGGGAGCTGGAGGTGGGGAGTTGAGTGGCATTAGGGGAGGAAAAAGCATGTATGAAAGTCCAGAAAAGAGAGAGTGCGACATGTCTGGGGACTGAAGTCGATTCAGTCTGGTTGGAACGCTACAAGAAAAATTTGTAATAAACAGGGTTAGAGTGTTAAGTGGTGTTTTAGTAAGAAGTTTAAGATTTACCCTTTAGGATACAGAGGGAGTTATCAAAAGGTTTAAAAAAGTAATACAGGAAATGGCTTTGCCAGATAATATTTTAGAAAAGGTAGTCTAAGGGCAGTGGAGAGAATGGAAAAGAAGAAATGCTGTAAGGAAGTAGAGAATTTCCAAGACCAGTGCAGGACTCAGAAAACAGAGAATTGAAAGCCTAAATCAATGTATCTCAAAGTGTGGTCCCTGAACCAGCAACAGTAGCATCACCTAGAAATTTGTTGGAAATAAAAGTTCGCAGACCCCACCTTAGACACTCTAAATCAGAAACCATAGATCTGTGCTTTAACAAGCCCTCCCGGTTATTCTAAGGCAAGCCAAAGTCTGAGAACCATTGGTCCTTATCTAAGGTAGCTGCAATTAGAATAGAGGAAATGGACAGGTTTAAGAGACATCAAAAAGAATATATCTCTCAATGCCTCCAGTGACATTGTTTTAAGTCAATGGCTTCTTTGTTTCTAACACAAAGTTAAAGGCAATTATTATATCATATATGATTATGCCAGTCTATGAGATAGCTTTGTAGTATCAGCTTGCACCTAAGTTAGCCATAAAAATTATCTATAAAAATTTGTCTTCATGATGATTAAATTATTATGTATCCCTTTCCTTTGGTACACTCATGTGAGCATTAATTTTTGGACCTCTTTATATTTGTGTAAACTCTGTAGTTGTCAGCATTATTGGGCTTCAAGAGCTTTTGAGACAAAGAGGTTTCATTTATCTGATTTAGTTATGAAGGGATTTAATATTCCTTCTTCTCTAGTCCATAGGGAAGTATGCAACCTGAAATGGTGCACTCAAACCACAAGGATGACTTATTCAGACCAGAAAGCATTGTTCTTAGCCAATGCCACGCATGCACGTATACATACTCCCATATTACAAAGTGCGATTATTGGAAGCTGGCACTATATTTGATCTTTATTTTGTACTTGAAGTGCCTAGTTCAGGAAGTACTACAAACTTATAAATAAATGCCTGTTCATAGATGGATTAGAACTCATTATGTACTTGATATGTTTGTGTCCAAATATTTTGCCCAAGTAGGTTGGCCTCTAAGAAATAGGTAGTCAAAAATAAATAAATAAATAAAAATAACAAAATAACAGTAAGTTCTGCCCTACAATATTATGAACCACAATATGAATTTTAATAAGCATGACCATTTAAGCAGAGCTTTGCAATTTAAATTTAACTTTACATATATAATATCAACTTCACAAGGTCACATGAGGTTGAAAAGAGATGGCCTCCATTTTGTGGATAGTTCTCAATGGTTTAGTAAAATCACAGCAATAGACATTCATTCTTTTTGCCTTAAATAATTTGTATTTCAAGCTCTGAAGAGCACTGTAAGGATTAGTGTATTAAACACATAAATAAGTAATTAAGCTTTCTCTCAAGTGCTAGATATTAATAAAGATAATAATGATGAAAAAAGCGAACATATATCTAGTGCTTATTATGTGCCAGCCAATTTTCTGTCTTACATGTATTAAATCATTTAATACTCTTAATAACCTTAGCCTGTAGATATTATTACCATTCTATTATACAGAGCAAGAAAATGAAAGAGAGAGCATTAAAGTAACTTCCCAAAGTTTCCCAAGCTAGTAAGCTTCAGAGCCGGGATTCAAACCTTGGTGGGCTATGTCCAATGCTATTTACTTAACCACTCTTTGAGACTCTGCTAGAAACCAGTTGAGATGTGCTGAGGGAATGCAGTTTCATCCACTTGTGGAAAACAAATGAGGGTAATTTTTGAGGCAATAAAGACTGAGAAAATCAGGATAATCTACTATATCTCTGTGTGTGTATATTTTGGAGGGGGATGGGTCTACTAAACCAGAGATCAGAAAAAGGTGGGAAAATAAAAAAGACTGAGCTCACTTAATTTGCTTTGCTAGCTGGCTTCTACTCTAACTCCAGAATTATCAATGAATACAAACTGAATTCAGAGTTTCTTCTTTAAATAAATTTCCAAAGCACACAGAAAAAAGATTTCTATACTCTTCAATAACCTTTCTCAAACAGGTCCATGAAAGATCTCTGCTATTCCATCTCTGAAATAACTGGTGTGTTATTGTGTCCAAAGCTGTAGTAAATTACAAAGGGACTTGAACTTGAAGTCAAGGGATATTATTTTAAATCCCAATTCTTTCATTAACTTGTGTAATTATAGAACTCAATTCACTATACCCTCTGAATTTCAGTTTTCTCTCATATATTAATATAATGGAGATGATATTCTTTTCACAGGGTTGTTATAAATGTTAAATACTTATGTATAAATAAGTGATCAATGGATAACAATAAATGGTCTGATGATAGGTCTTTTTTGTTTAGTTAATTACTAATTTTAAAAGAGGTTTACATAACTATTTTGGAGAGATTATACATTTTCAAAATTTAGAGGATGTAAAAAATAATTATCAACAAAATCATACTGAAAGATCAAACTTATAATTCGAAAGTTTATCATGAATTTTTAGTCCTTGAGGAATAATGTGATCGAACATTGCATAACAGGTGCATTCATTTTTGCATTGCTTCGCTAACAAATCACCACAATTTTAGCAGCTTAAAACAACACAACTTTATTAGGTCAAAGCTCGATAGGCCTGAAGTCTCATCTGAAAACCTAACTTAGGAAGAGTCTGGTTTTAGCTCATTCAGATTTTGGCAGAATTCAGTTCCTTGTAGATATATAACTATAGTCCCTATGTCCTAGTGGACTATCAGTCAGGGAGTGCAGTCAGCTGCACGAGCCCACCTGCATTCCCTGCCATTGGCCACCTTCATCTTCAATGTTGAATTCCTCTGCACTTCCCTTTTAAGGGCTCACTTGATTAAACTAGGCTTACCCAGGATAATCTCCCTATTTTAAGGTTACTTGATTTGGAACTTAATTCATCTGTAAATCTATTCACAGCAGTACCTAGACTAGTGTTTGAATAACTGAGGCAAGTTGTATGTGCATTTGGGAGAGGTAATTTTGAGGAACCAATTTAGATTTCTGCCTACCTCAGGGGTCATGCAATAGGTTTGCCACTGCTAGAATGTGCAATAAAATCGCTTTTGGAATGTTCTTCCTGAACCAGTGGCTTGGACTGTTTACTGTTTCTGCCACTTTTCTGTAAGAAAACGTTTGAGCTTGTCCTGCAGCTGCCACTGATGAGTGCCACTGTCCAAATTCAAGAGAGTTTGACAATCCCGAATCCAGACAAAAGTCCTAACACATATTCTATTGGCTTAATTTTATACCTCTTAGCCTGGAGCTTGGATTTACTCTTGAAATCTTGAGACTCTTTCTCATACAACACACACACACAAATCAGGGTTTTGTCTTGTACATAAGTGGGGTCAGAAAGGGGGTGAAATAAAGTTAAACCTTCATAAATAAGAGGAATATTTCTTGAAATCTAGATATTAGGTAAGGACAGAGAGACAAATTCCAAAAATGGTGGCCACCGTTTTCTTTCCCTGGACTTATCACAAGGCATGAAAGGGGTCAGATTCAGGTGAAGCAAAGATCAGTACTCAGCCAGACATTAAAAGAAAATTTAATGTAAGTGATGGTTCCATGATGATTCATTGTCCCCCTCTATGAATTTTCATAATTGCTGACCTCGTAATGGCTTAGAAGAATATTTGCCAAAGTCCTGAGTGTGCTATCTGAATCTGAATATCTGAGGATAGCTGTTAAAATGCAAATATCTTGTCCTCTACAAAAGACCTACCAAATCAGCATCCCTAAGGCCAGGATTCAAGGATCAATCTGAATTTCTTTTTTTTTAATTTCAAAATATTAAGGAAGTAAAAGTATTTTTGTTACCTGGATATCTTGTATAATGCTTAAGTCAGGGCTTTTGGTGTGCTTGTCCCCAGAATAGTGTTTATCGTATCCAAAGTTTTTATCCTTTACTGTCTCTTCCATCCTCCCCCCTTCTTGGTTTCCATTGTCCTTTATATCACTTTGTGCCCATGTGTACACATCATTTAGTTCCCTCTTATTAAAGGGAACACATGGTATTTGGTTTTCTATTCCTGAGATACTTCACTTAGGATAATGGTCTCCAGTTCCATCCAAGTTGCTGCAAATGACATTATCTTATTCCTTCTTATGACCAAGGAGTACTCCATGGTATATGTATACCACATTTCCTTTGTCTACTCATGAATCGATGGGTGCTTAGGTTGATTCCAATTGATCTGCAATTGTGAATTGTGTTGTGATAAACATTAGAGTGTGTCTTTTTTTTTTTTTTTTTTTTTTTATAAAATGACTTATTTTCCTTTGGGTAGATACCCAGCAGTGGGATTGCTGCATCTAATAGTTGGTTGACATGTATTTCTTTGAGGAATCTCTATACTGGTTTCCATAAATGTTGTACTAATTTGCAGTCCCACTGAGAGTGTATAGGCATTCCCTTCTCTCTGCACCCACTCCAGCATCCACTGTTTTTGACTTTTTAATAATGGCTATTCCGACAGGGATAAGATGGTATCTCATTGAACTTTTAATTTGCATTTCCCTGATCATTAGTGATGTTGAGCATTTTTTCATGTTTGTTGGCCATTTGTCTATCTTCTTTTGAAAAACTTCTGTTCTTGTCTTTTGTCCACTTATTGATGGGGTTGTTAGTTTTTTTCTTGCTGATGTGTTTGAGTTCCATGTAGATTCTAGATATTAGTCCTTTGTTAGATATATACTTTATGAATATTTTCTCCCAGTGAATATTGTCTATTCTGTTGATTATGTTCTGAGTCTTACTCATAAATTCTTTGCCTCTAAGCCAACATCCAGAAGAGTTTTCCCTTTGTTTTATTCTAGAATTTTTATGATTTCATGCCTTATATTTAACTGTTTTATTCATCTTGAACTAATTTTTTGCATATGGTGAGAGATAGGGATCCTGTTTCATTCTTCTGCATGTAGTTATCCAACATTCCAGCACCATTTATTGAATAGGGCTTCCTTTCTCCAGTGTATGTTATTGTCTGCTTTGTGGAAGATCAGTTGGTCATAGCTGTATGGTTTTATTTCTGGGTTCTCTATTCTGTTCTATTGGTCTGTTTCTCTATTTTTATACCAGTACCATTATGTTTTGGTTACTATAGTCTTGTAGTATTTATATAATTTGAAGTCAGGTAATGTGATGCCTCCAGATTTGTTGTTTTTGCTTAGGATTTCTTATTCTATTTGGGATCTTTTTTGATTCCATATGAAATTTAGGATTGTTTTTTCTAATTCTGTAGAAAATGATATTGGCATTTTGATGGGAATTGCATTGAATCTGTAAATAACTTTGGGCAGTATGGACATTTTAAAAGGCAAAAGATTTATATGATCTGAAGAGAAACCAGAGTATAGGATGGACATTTTAATGATATTGATTCTTCCAAACTATAAGCGTGGATGTTTTCCCATTTGTTTTGTGTCATCTATGATTTTTTTCATCAGTGTTTTGTAATTCTCCTTGTAGATGTCTTTAACCTCCTAGGTTAAGTGTATTCTTAAGTATTTTATTTTCTTTGTAGCTTTTTTGAATGGTATTGAGTCCTTGATTTGATTCTCAGCTTGACTATTAATAATATATGTTAACAGATATGCTACTGATTTATGTATATTGATTTCATAACCTGAGACTTTGCTGATTTAATTTATCAATTCTATGAGTCTTTTGGTGGAGTCCTTAGGGTTTTCTAGATACAAGATCATATTGTCACCAAACAGGGATAGTTTTACCTCCTCTTTCTAGATTTGGATGCCGTTTATTTCTTTCTCTTACTTGATTGCTCTGGCTATGACATTCAATACTATGTCAAATAAAACTGATGACTGGGCCCCCTTGTCCCAGTTCTTAGGAGGAATGCTTCAACTTTTCCCCACTGAGTATGATGTTGGCTGTGGGCCTGTCATATGTGGCTTTTATAATTTTGAATTATGTTCCTTTTATGTCTGATTTGTTGAGGGTTTTTATCATGAAAGGGTGCTGAATTTTATCTATTGCTTTTCTATGTCTATTAAGATGGTGGCGTTGTCTTTATTTTTGTTTCTGTTTCTGTTTTCAATCACACTTATTGATTTGCATATGTTAAACTATCCTTGCATCCCTGAGATGAAACCCACTTGATTGTGGTGGATTATCTTTTTGATGTGTTGTTGAATTTGGTTTTCTAGTATTTTGTTAAGAATGTTGCATTTGTGTTCATAAGGGATATTGATTTTAGTTTTATTGTTTTGTTGTGTCCTTTCCTAGCTTTGGTATCAAAGTGATACTGGCTTTGTAGAATGAGTTACAGAGAATTCCCTGCTTTTCTATGTTATAAAATAATTTCCATAGGATAACAGTTTTTCTTTGTAGGTCTGGTAGAATTTGGCTATGAATCCTTCTCATCTAGGGCTTTTCATGTTGGGAGATTTTTTTACGGTTTCAATCTCACTGCTCATTATTGGTCTGTTTAGGATTTCTATTTTTTCCGGATTCTGGTTTGGGAAGTTGTATGTTTCTAGAAATTTATCCATTTCCTCTAGGCTTTCTAGTTTGTTTGCATAGAGGTTTTTGTAGTATTCACTGATGGTGTTTTGTATTTCTGTGGTATCAGTTGTAATGTCTCCTATTCATTCCTGATTGAGCTTATTTAAGTCCTTTCTTTTCTATGTCTGGTTAATCTAGCTGGTAGTCTATCAATTTTGTTTATCTTTTCAAAAAACCAACTTTTTGTTTCATCAATCCTTTGTCTTGTTTTTTTCATTTCCATTTCTTTTAGTTTATTTTGAGCTTTGTTATTTCTTTTCTTCTGCTGGCTTTGGGTTTGGTTTATTCTTCTTTCTCTAGTTCCTGAGATGTGTCATTAGGTTGTCGATTTGTGATCTTTCTGTCTTTTTGATGTAGGCATTTAAGGCTATAAACTTGCCCTTAGAACTGTTTTTTCTGTATCCCATAGATTTTGAAAGCTTGTGTCTCCTTTGTCATTCACTTGGAGAATTCTTTTGATTTCCATCGTAATTTCATCGTTGACCCAAGGATCATTCAACAGCAGGTTGTTTAATATCTATGACTTTGAATAGATTTGAGTGTTTCTCTTAGAATTGATTTCTAGTTTTATTCCTCTGTGGTCTGAGAAGATACATGGTATGATTTGGATTTTTTTGAATATTCTTAGACTTGTTTTGTGGTCCAACATATGATCAATCTGTATTCATAACATGCTTCCCAGTTAATTCTAATCTCCACTGAGTTGGAGAGTTGGGATTATTGAAAATATTTCTGATGCATTTCAGTTTATTAATCACAAAGTTTGACGACTTAAAGTCCTACACAGAAAATAATAAATATGGATTAAACTTCAAGTTTTAAGCTCTGAATCATCTTTCCTAGTATGGACAGCGTTCCAATGACTTAGTGTATCCTGAGTCATCTTAACATGATGTTGTTATCAATAACATTTTGTGCCAGCAGAGCCTTTATAAATTATCTAGACTATTTTTTTAAAAAATTTTATAGATGATAAAAATAAAGCCTAAAAAGTTTAAGTGACTTTAAACTTTGACTATATTGGAGAGATGATGACTTGAAAAAATGTGCAAGATATGAATTTCTGTGATTGTTCCAGTGTGTCATACTGCTTATATTTTTATGTAAATCTAACCAACATTAAAACACCATCTCATAAAGAAAACTACTAAAATTTAAGACTACCATCTATGATCTATTTTTTATCTTGAAGGCACATACCATGACTTTTCAAAATTTCAATTCTTCCATGGTATGCAACCAGCAATCTGTGGGCTTTTAAAATAGATTAGGTGATAATACTACATTTTGGTTTGTATCCAGTAAAATAACACCAATATAAAGTGCTTTATTTTTCTTTAGCACTTTAAATGTTCCATATGTCACCCTTGGTGTATTTAAATCTCATTTAGTTTTATATGCAATTTTTAATAAGTTAGGTTGCAAATATCTAATGTTTTAGATTTATTTGTGCTGTTATATTTCTAAGTAGATTTTGCTTACAGTTTAAATAATTTTTGTAACTCAAAATTATTTGGTTTTATTTCAGTGAATAGTAATGCTTCTATTTTCACATTATCAATATTTTATGCTTATATACAGCTCTATTGTACAAAGGCATGAAATAATTAAAAAATTTACTGCATTGGAGTGTGATAAAACATTTTAAAATGTCTCTCCTTTATGACAATATTTGTGTTTTATAGGGATTCATCTCTTAAATGTGGAAGCTCTTTATATTTATTACAAAAACACTGATAAAAATAATTACTTAAAAAATTCTCCCCATCCAGGTGATGTCGTTCTAACAAAATACCTCTTTGAATTTGAAAAGCATAGTGAAACTAGGCACTTTTATAGTCTATGGATTCACAATCGAAGGAAGAAGAACTGGAAGTAAGGTTGTGATAGGATCATTTTAGTGATGCTGACTCTAAACCAGAACACCCAGATTGCCTCCAAGTTTTCTATATTCCAATACATTTGTCAGTTTATCTTCTTATACAGCAGAATTGTCACCAATCACACATTCACTGAGATTAACAAGATTTCTTTATAAATTAAATACGTTTTGGAGGTTAAGAAACTATCACTCATTCCATATTATTGATTAATTGAGATTATTTTCCTCTAGTTCTTGTGTAAATCTCTTTGGGAATTTTGGCTGATGGAAGAGGATGGAACATGGAATTGTGGAATAAAAAAAATTGGGGGAGATGGGCAAGTCTAGTCAGGGTGGCATAATTGGGGTCTTTGAACAGTATGTAATGATAAAGAAATATAGAGGACTTTTAGAGGTAGGGATGTGTGTGGGTGTGGGTGTGTGTGTATATATATGTATGTGTGAGAGAAAGGGAGGGAGAGAGAGAGAGAGAGAGAGAGAGAGAGAGAGAGAGAGAGAGGAGAGACGCTAGAAGGATAATGGGCAGATGCTTGCCAGTTCTTTGGCTCTTACCCCAGGCTTCATTGAATGCAATGGATTTCCAATTAAAGTTACTTTCCAAGAAAATGACATTCAATTCAATTTCAAAAATATAGCCATTGGTTTTCTACTATATGTAAAGCATGTGACAACTCAGGAAAACAAATAAATAAATAAGCAGTGCTAATTTCCCCATGCCTTTAAAACTAGTCCAAATAAGAAGACATATAACAATTTAATTTTATCAACTTATTTAATAAAACCACAGAGCTTTTATGACTGGAAGAAACTTAAGACATGATAGATTCTAATTCTCTCAGCCCACAAAAGAAAAGGACCTGAGTCCAAGCAAGACAAGTGATTTGCTGAGAATCCCAGAGAAATCTCCTAACATTATCCATCTATTCAAAATAGACTTATATGGCTAAGAAAAAAAAGTGAATTAAAAGTCAGGCCAGAGGTACATCATGATTGCTATTATTCCAAATTTGTTTATGAGCAACTAGTTTAATTAGATTTGCAACTTGCTACAGAATCTCTTTGACCCTAGCTTGGCTTTGAGACACAATTGTGAATTGTTGATTCATTTTTCAGCAAGGTTAGGCCATAGAAGGCTGTTCTTCTCTCTTAGAAATTCCCCAATTTCCCTAACTTATTGTGAAAACAAATGAGAAGTTAGTCATTATCAATATAATTTCCAAAGTTGTCTTCAGACTGGATGCTAAGGCTACGAAATTAGTCAACTGGCAAATTCTAAACCATAGTTTACAATCAAGGCCAATTAGAAATTCTTAACATCCCCCATGAGCCTCATACACATGTCCAATTAGAGCAAGAGCCACATTCTCCATACAATTGTTGAGCGCTAGCTGCCAGTTGAAAATGGTTTTTTGAGCAGCTTCTTAAAATCTCCCTTAAAATGATTAGGACATAACCCAAAATAGACCTGACTTATTTCAAATAAATGGACTAGTGTAAAACACCTAAAGTCTGAATGCTCATCGTTTTCATTACAGAAGATTACCTTATAATTTCTTCCCAAGCCACGGAAGTCTTCACTTAGTTCTTTTTTATTGGTCAGCTCAATTTAGGAATCTTTCATCAAACGAATGTGGGCCAAAGACATTCTTGTCACTCAGTGACACCAATTTACTCCAATTCCTCAAATTTCCCCAGAAATTTCTTCCTGGTGAAAGGCTCAACTTCTTAAATCTATTCTTGTTAAGTTTCACCTCTTTGGTCTCTGAGTATAATGAGTCCCAATATACAATGACTCTCAGGTGAAAGATTAAGGCAACTGTGAACTTCCCCGTAGAAGCATCTCATCTATTGCACTCTGTCTCGTTAAGGGGACCTGCTGAATATTAGCTACACTATGCAGTCATGAAATCTTAGGTTCCAAGGTGTACATGCATCTGGATTTACTAATCTTCTCAATAATATAACTTAATGAATCAACGTCTTACTTTGGAGCAGGCCAAGATGTGGGAACTTAAGTGTAGATCCTGTAATTTTCCTGTCCGACTTTAACAACAAATAATTTCAATACATCAACCTCTCTCTGTCCAAAGTTTGAAGGTTATTTTTCATTTGTATATCCAGAAAAAACAACAGACATATTAACATGCTAATCATTCTTTCTAAACTCCATGGAAAATATAATAGAAAACCTTAGAAGGGAGTATGTTGCTATAGTGGAAAGAAGGTGAATCACTGAACACACAACACTTGGCTCAAATTCTGGTTCTAAAACCAATTAGCTTTTGACATATGAAAAATTGGCTATCCCTTTTAATCTGTTTCCTTATTTGTAAAATTAGAATGCTGGCAACTGCCATGTAAGTCAGTCCTCTAGATTAAAATATTTAAGATATGTGAAGTATAGTACCTGTGACATATGGAGGTAAGCAATAATAAATGTTAATTAGTTCTTCTAGTTCCACTTTCTTCCTCACAAATTGAAAAAAAAGTTGAAAATAATGCTTACTATGAACACTGAGTAATCTATATGCATAATTACTGTAGTAATGCTGTTATGTATGGATAAAAGCAACATGAAAGGATTATCCTTGTTTATTAATGAATTATCAGTTATAAATGCAAGAGAGACATATTATGGACAGCTGTATATTTTGATATCTATATTGGGTTTTTAATGGTTCTACATTTTCATTTGTATATACCATAACAAGAATTAATACTCAAATGTAGAGGTAAAATTCTACATGCAAATGAAAGCATTTATGGAGTTAGAGTTAAACATCTATTGGGTTAAATTATCAAAATTGCCTAGCTCAACAAAATTTGTGATGTCATAACCTTTATATCTTGCCTTTGAACACTCAGCAGAAATCAAGGGGAAAATTTGTCAAGTAAATAATTAAAGAACTATAGATGGCCAAAATTTACCTCTGTAGGCAAATTTGTCACAGCACTGACAAAAGTCCCAGGTCTCAAATTGAGCTCAGCAGAAAGCTGGAGGATAAAGTGACAGGTAACTATGGGGAGAACATAACAATCTTAATAAGTATCTAATAACTTAATATATCTTAATATCTTAATATTTTAATTTATTAATATCTTAACAAATATCCCTAGAAATATTGAGGTTTGCTTATTTGGATTTTATTAATGATGATTCTAGAAGGAACATACTATCATATACATGGAATAAAGTTCTAAGATTTAATTAACAAGTGAGGAAGAACTGATATATTCCAATGTTTGATCTTCTTCTTTCTTTGAATATAATTTTAGAGTGCATTCAGTAAAATAGTAGTGAATATGCGTGAAAATAATTATGAGCCTTTTTTTTAGTTCCATATGTTTGGTATTGATTTACAAAAATTTAGAAGATATTCTTTTAACTTTACCTTCCTCTTCTCCTCTAGAATTAAACACATGCAAGCACACATACACAGCCACAGGGACACACATACACACACACAACCAGACTTGATTATGTTTTTATAAGCAGAAGACAGAAGCAGATGGTAGAAACTGTGAATTCCTAGCAACAGATTTTGAGACCACAATATTATTCTAGCAAAACAACAAAACATACCACTCATGTAAACTGATCAATATATAACTCATTAATAAGTCCAAATATTTCTAGAAATTTACTAAATAATTAAATGAGTGATTGAGACAAAGTTAAGAATATATTTTGCTTGAATTTCCATCCTCAGATTATTTTAGTTTTTCAGAAAAGATAAAAAAGAAATAAAAATAATTTAATTTCCTTTGGCAAGGAAAATTACTCAAAAAAATGAAAGAAAATATATATATATATTTTTAAAGACAGAACTGAGCATGGGGCTACAGTTTACCTAACATAAGGGAAAATTGAAAAACAAAATCAAACAAGCAAACAGGAAGCTACTACTTATCATTCACAAGGGCAACTCTAACAGAGATTTTTAGATTTGGAAAACATAAGATTCTAGCCTGTTAGCATGCACACACACACATATGTACATGCATGTGTGCACATGTGTACACATACACACACACACACACATACACGCACAAATGCATCTTTATTACCCAGGAAAACAATAAGCCTCCAGAAGAGTAGAAGAAATCAAATACTCGAAATGCTGAGATACTGAGGGAGCAATTGATATTGCTGTGGCATTTGTTTATAATATCAGAGTCTGTGTAAAGAAACTCGGGCTGATACAAATGAATAATAAACTAGCAGATTGTCAAACTATCTTTTTTATCTCTTCAAAATCTAATGGAGATAAAGCTTAGCATACTGGTCAGATCTGCTAATGCAAAGAGTGCTCAGTGTTCACAAGCTGCATATAAAATAATTTTTAAGTCAGGAAAGGATTTCCAGGGGTCATTTTCCTTCTCTTGGCAAGCATTCCTTTAATGTAAGGGAGAAGCTTTTTTTTTTTTTTTTTTTTTAACACTCTGCCAGGTTTATTCTGTTTTGGTTAGGCTCCATAGACTCTAACATTTAGAAATCTCTTTTATAAAATCTTGCCTAAATTCCCATAATTTCTTCATATCTGTTTTTGAAAAACAAGATAAAACCATGATCACATAAGATTGAGAGATTTGGGCTGGAGTGCGGTCTTCCGCATAGGGTTATCCTTAATTTTTCCCCCTTCTTGAAATTTTTAATTTAAATTTTATAATGTCAAAGATCAGCTGACTGTCATTTATGAGCAGCTGAAGAATAATTGTCTATACTACCAAATTCACATGACCTCATAAATAACTTTCTTGATTTTTTTCCTAAAAACATTATAATAATCTGTTGATCAAGGAAAGTCCAGTTTATTATTGCAGTAAGGGAGACCTCTTCCTTAACAGAGTCTTAGTAGTTGCTCCAAAGGGAGAGGTTAAGGGTGGATAATCATAGCATTTATGGCTTTTGGTTGGGGTATTTTAAGGTGGATCTTTCCATGTGTGGATATGATTGGCTCAGCCAAACTTTGTGTGATTTATCTTTTGTAAGAACTATCTTCTTAGGCTCAGATCCACTCAAGATAATAGAGTTCGGTTGATAAGCATAGAAAACAGAGATCAAATGTTACTATACATTTGACCGTTTAATTTCTCGAGACACGAAGCCAACGTAAGCACAAGCCAACATGCTGAACAATGGGAAGAAGACCTTTCCTTTTCCCTCTGAGCCATTACAAATGTGAGGGCTGTGCTGGACAATATCTAAATAATCCTCAACCCATACAGCCTGAAAGAAGTGAGGTAGGTAACTGCAAAAGCTACAGGGCTTTTCCTTTGCACAAGGAGATAGGCAACTCTGAAGGACAAACAGGGAGACAAGGCTTGCAGATCACATATTTGTCTCCTTTATTATAAGTCAGATGACTCAGAGACCAGCACAGCAATGTGTGAAGGAGGGAGGGTTCAGGTGGGCTGTGGGCAGAGGTTTCCAGCATCACTGTAGCCCTGAGGGTATATATGTGTGGTAATAAGGAAAGTGGGCTGGAGCCAGGGGCAAGCAGAAGAATAATCATCTTCCCTCTGATCTCAACTGTAGTGAAGGAACATTTAGATCCTTTCATCGCAACTTGCCAATATCTCTGAGGGGGTGGAAAAAGGAAAGGATTTATTTCTGTGCAAAAAGAGATAACATTTAGATTCTTGCTAGATTGGATTATATTTCCTTTTGCTTGGCTGCTAGGCATATGCGCATGTATATATTAATATACACACATATATGAGATACATTTGCAGAAATATTAAAGACAGAAAAATCTTTGCATTCTCTGAAAATACTTCATTTTTTCAGATAATCACCCAACATATAGATATAAAGAGTTTTACATGGAGATGCAAGTCTAGAATATTATCTAAATGGTCTCAGCCAAGGCATATTTTAATTATGGTTTTTAATTTAAAAGTTACTTATCAACAGCTAATGTTTGTATAACACTTTAAGCTTTCGATAAAATGTTTTTAGTTGTATAACCTGAATTTTCAACCTATAATAAAAACATGTCTGAAAGGAAAATATAAAAAGGCAAACAAGAGACATATGTTATGGGTTAGGGTCAGGAATATTCCCAGAGGACTAAAAATACTACAAAATCTTTAAGGTGCAAAATACTTATTTTTCCCAAAAATTATACAATGAATAAATGACTTTTGTGAATATAATGTGAGTTAATTTAAACAATAAAACAAAATTTCTAAAGAAATGTTTTTGCCTCAAATTCTTCTTAGCTTACCTGAAGTAATAATAATTGACAGAAGATAATTTAATATAACTATCAAAAGAAGAACTTGATGGCAAACACTTTTACAAGTGATTGAGTAGGGGGATCACTAAGATATCCAGTCTGATTTTGACAGTTTCATGTAAATAGTATGCATATTTTAAGAGAAATCTGAACATTCTTCTTCTAATAAAGGAATTGAAATAAATTTTCTCTACCAAATAAATGCCCACTGGTTTTATGAACTCTTCATTTTAAATAATTTTTAAATTTCATAATATTTAAGATATCTTTAATTCTTCCATTACTACCAATCTGCTGTTAGAGTCTTTGGTGATATGTTTCCATTTTTAAGTTTTAGTCTTTTCCTTTCCTTCAAACATATTCAATCAATTTTTTTCATAAATGTCAAAATGATGATAAATGACAAAATTTATCACCTTTAAGGTAGTTAATGATTTCCATCTTTCTCCCAAATCATTATCATAGAATCATCACTTTCATGTTTCCTTTTTATACTAATTTTTATAAAATAATGTCAACAGGCAATAATGTATTCAAGTAGCTTTAAGATGCATTGTCCTATTGGCTAAAATTGGTGAACTTGCTGAATAAGAATATTGACAATCAGTTATTACCATCTCAATTAAGAAATGACTTGGATGGTGCAAAGTTAACATGTATCCCTGTATCCTAACTCTCAATTTGAGATTTGTCTGTCTCTATCTCATTGCCTCTCTAAATTATTAGAACTTGGAAAGCACCATGAGAGTTGAGATCTTGTTGGACTTGTTCATCTCTGTGTCCTCATGCACAGAGAAACCTTGTAATGTGTTTGACATATGTTGAATGTTTGTTAAATTAGTGGGGAGACACAATTCTTATCTATGTTGCAAGTGGATGTGCCTATTCTTTGCAATAGTTATAGTAGACATAGTTATCCAACACAGAAACATATTCTATGACTTGGCAGTGGAACAGATGAAGGAGGAGCTAAACTCAGAGACTGTAAACCTCCCAGGCCAGACAATTGAAGGCAGTGTCAAAAAAGAGGAAAAATTAGTCTGGGTGCCAAGTAGTAGGGAAAACACTGCATTTTTTAGAAGAGATTAAATGAAGGAGAAAGATGGCAGAGCCCAGTCCCATAGAAGCTGAAATAATATGCAGTGAATTAAAGTGGGCTCCCTAGCACAAAAAGGAATAGACAGGAGTAGGTAGTGATGCTTGAATGCAAAGCATTGATTTGATCGCCAGCAAGAGCTCTGTTATTGGGGCCTGCACAAAAGTAAGACATGGCCAATATCAAGCTTGCATTGATATTTATTTCTGAGGCTCCTGACCTTTCGTTTCTTAAATTTTGACAATCTTGAAAAAAAGAAAATGGTTCAGAGAATAGAGTACGATGAAAGCTATGAATAAGGTTTACTAGTCTTAGCTTCTAAGAAAATCATCACTCAAGAATTAGAAACCATGGTGGTAGATAATTCTGTCCACGAACAGTCCCATAATTACTGCTAGTGTGTTAGATGTTCCTGCCATATTCATTAGAGTTTAGTGGGTTATACCTACTGAAATTAAAAGTATGGTTCCAAACTTAGGAACAATCTCCTCCAAACATATAAAGCAGAAACATCAAGGGGAACCTAAAAGAGGACAGGAGATATGACTTACTTTAAATAAAAATATTAAATTTCCATTCATTTTTAAACAAAAATACCTAACCAAATTGTAGCCATGGATTCTTAGGTCTGACTAAAGTGAACATTTGACTGTTGATCTCCCTTTTATACTACTTTTGTTTTAAAAAATAAGCAATTATTTTCCCCTCTTATGAAGAACTGAATTATATACTTCTAAATTAAATATTAATATTATGCTTCAGTATAAAACTGAAGCAATAACATACACACATATGACACAGTATGGGGGATTATAACCATACCAGAAATAGTAATCATTATGGTACTTATGTGGGTCAAGGTAAGTCCTTTCTACACAGAATCCTATGTAATCCTCAGGCTTAGAAACATTAAATTACTTTTTTTCCAAGGGCAAACAGCTAGGAAGTAGTAGAGCCAGTTTCTGAACAAGAAATTATTTGACTCTAAAATCCACTACATTATAAGCCTAGAAAGTTTATACTATTAATCTCTAAGTAGTTATCAATGGATGTAATATTTGTTCCTATACAATAACCATATTTATGCTTTTATCACTCTAAAATCAATATAGGCAGAATTGTGTCTACAGAACACTTAGTTTCCATACTGTAAACATGCTGTTGTGTTACCCTTGAAAGACACATTACTAAAAGAGTGTTTATTTTTCAGTGCTATGACTTCTCACTACTTGTAAGAATGAGGGTATGTAGTCCAGGCATTCTGGGACTAGAAATTCTACTCTAATGTTCCCTAAATAAACACGATGAAAAATATGCTATCCCTACCTAATTGTGACAAATTAATTTAAATGAATTCCATTATAGCCCGATGCTGTGCATCTATGTAGGAATTCAATGAGTCTGGTCAAGAAGAACAGCTAGATCAACCAGGGTGTTTCCCTACTTGAGCGAATTCACTGTTACTATCTCTCTCTGTCCAGAATGATTAACTTGAATCTTGAGACTTTCAGCAGAAACTCCTTGGAGTATTATTATTATTATTGTTATTATTTGAGAGAGAGTCTTGCTCTGTCACCCTGGGTAGAGTGAAGTGATGTCATTGTAGCTCACTGCAACCTCAAACCCCTTGTCTCAGTGATCCTTTTGCCTCACCCTCCTGAGTAGCTGGGACTATAGGTGTGGGCCACAATGCCTGGCTAGTTTTTCTATTTTTAGTAGAGATGGGGGTCTCACTCTTGCTCAGGCTGGTCTTGAACTCCTGAGCTCAAGCAATCCTCCCACCTCGGCCTCCCAGAGTGCTAGGATCACAGGCGTGAGCCACTGCGCCCAACCTGGAGTATTAATTTTAAAAGGGGAATTTCGAGGATCAGGTGTTCCGAATCCAGGGGGAAGGAAAATCTGAAATGAAGATTAGATTATCACATTCAGATATGAAAATTAGAGGTCAAAATAGAGAAGGAAGTGAAAATGAGTAAATAAGAATTACAGGAGGAAGGCTCATAGGTCAAACGATAAGCTAGAGCAAGGCAAAAGGAGAAAGATCAGTAGAAAAGGCAACATAGACAATGAAAATTTTGGAGACCTGGTGAGAATCTCTTTCCCTTCACCTGGCCCTGTTGCAATTCACTCCCATCCCCACCGCTGCAGGTCAGAACGCTTGATGATACTTGCCTTTTCTCGCGTAACTCCCTGCTTGATAGGAATGCAATGTATGTGTTCCCGTATTTCCAAGAAGTCAGGAAGTATACGAGCAGACTGGTCTGGGATGCTACAAGATTATAAATTGGAAGAGGTAGTAGGTGAGAAAAATATTGGTTTGTAGTCTGGAGAATCTTGTAAAATAGTATTCCCAAATTAGTTTGATTGTAAAGATTATTGACAATGGATAATTTTTTTTTAACAGATGGCTAGGGCTTTCCCTTGTTATTCTAATTTTTTATCTATGGGGGAATCGAGACTCTATAATTTAATATATTCTCTGTATTTTTTTATGATTAGGAATGCTTGATAAACACTAGCACATGCTGGGATTAAAAGGTTTGAGGATACATAGGCTGGAGACAATACTAAAACATAGGAGCAACATAATTGTTGATTTCAGTTATTGAAATTAAGGCTGTGAGAAAGATGTTGTAGACTTAGTAAGTGTGGTTCTAGAAAACAACATAAAGAACTTGGGGATGCATTTTAAATGACTGGTTAAATTATTTTATTATACATTTAACTTTCCTAAAAAAGTAGGAAGTGCCTGTTATAGAAAAATAGAACGCTAGTTAAACAAAAAGAAGATTAAAAATAATTAACCATAAAATCATGCTGCCAAAAAAGAATCACTATTAATTTTACTGTGCAATAATATCTTAACACCTCAGGGACATTGCTCTCAAAAAGTCTCCATCATGTGTGGATAAAACCTGTGTTTAGCAAGAAGTTTTCACAGAAAAAAATGTTTAGAGAAATCTTTTCAAAATGCTTTTATTAGTCAGAGTTCTCCAGAGAAACAGAACCAATAGGGTGTGTGGATGTGTGTGTGTGTGTGTGTGTGTGTGTGTACATATATTTTTTTTCCTAGGACTTGGCTCCCATTATATGGAGGCTAAGAAGTCCCGCAATCTGCCGTCTGCAAACTAGAGAACCAGGAAAGCTGGTGGTATAATTCAGTCTGACTCTGAAGGCCTGAGAACCAGGGTAGGCTGTAGGTGTGTGTCCAGATCTGAGTCCAAAGGCCCAAGAACCAGAAGCTTCAATCTTCAAGGGAAGGAGAACATGGATATCTCAGTGCAAGCAGAGAGAGCAAATTAGCCCTTCCTTTTTAAAATTTAGATTAACTATACACTGTGATTTGCTCTTAAAATGCCTGAAACATTTCTGGAGTAAAAATGAGTATCTAATAAGAACGTTAAGGAAACAATGTTTTCATTTATCAAAGAGTCTGAAGGATGTGCTGAGTGTCAGGAACATGCTAGGCATGTAACATGTGATTCTAAGGAGTAAATGCTAACCAAGGACCTTGTGTGCTCTGCTAACTGATGACGTGTCTCACCTCTTCCTCTGCCAAGTCAGATGCGAGGGTTTAAGTTTCTATCAAAATTGATGTTAATAGAGTCCTGGAGCTTAGACACGTTTATAGAAGGAATTCTAGCAAGAAATGCCTGGGATTGTAAAGGAAGTAAAAGTAATCACTTTTCATTCTGGGAGTCACCATCTGGGGAAATGTAAGACAGTATTTTTTAAGCCTTAGCTACCACCTCATTACAAACACTTCATTAGTGTTGTTCAGCTGCTCATTTGTCCCTCTTCTCTCCACCTGCACATCCTCCCAGCCAATTTTCAATAATGGCTGTCCCTTTTCCCAGCCCTCGATGTGCCAAGCACTGGACAGATTCTGAAAGGCTTTGCTTCAAAGTGAAATGGAGAATTTGGCCAGGACTTAGCTGCCATGGAGACATCCTCGATATTTTGCTTCCAACACACATTTGTCTGAATCGAAGCATTTTTTTTTTCCTGTTTCATTTTCTTCTCAATGGCATCTCTTCCTTCCCAACTGCTCCAGGGCCACTTCTCTCAATTTGTGGATTAAAAGAAATCCAGCATTTTCTTCATTTCCTGCTTCCACTTCTTTAGCATAATTTAACCTACCATTTTGAAGTCTATGGTATTTATTTGTACAACTCTCTATCCTTGTTTAATCCGTCATCCTCCAGAATTATCTTCCATTCCTACTGAAACTTCAGAATCTATTTAACCTGCTTCATTTCCATCCAAGCATCTGACTTCAGCTTTTGCATCGAGGACTCGCCTAACATCCTGTACATACTCGGCACTTAGTCATTTCGAATTATTCTAATTCACCTCTTCAAACCATAATAATGATCACTCTTTGTCCCATCACCATTTGGAACTGTTCTTGATTCCATCTGAAAAAAAGACAATGTTGAAAATCTCTTCTATTCTAACCCTATCACCCTGTCCAACTACCACCATCTCTATGCTGGAATGTTAATATCTTTGTATTGGTTTTCTCAGAAATCACCCCTCCATTCCAATCCATTTTTTCATTCTGCATCCAGAATATTTTTTCCCAAAATATAAATTTGATCATGCGCCACACCCTTAGCTTCATCTCTACTTTAAAATATTTCATGTTTTTCTTTGTTAGAAAGAGAGAATCAGTATTGTGCTGTTAATTGTTTAACGATCAGCTGGGTTGGGGAGGAGGATGGGAGTTAAAAAATTCTAATTTGTAGTTTTTGCCAAATTTCTAAAGTGTAAGTATTCCTCTGGTAGATAATATCAGGCTAGCAATGTGACATCACCAAGTGTAGAGTTGGAAAAAATGTGCACATTTGGCCATGGAGAACCAGTGCAAGCTGGCTCTAGCACGTCACTGGATAGAAGCCAATTCCTTAACTTGACATTTAAGTCCCTGCTTCATCTTTTCCCTCTGACCTGTTTTTAACCACAACTTGTCTCTTAGTCTCTGTCCACTGACCATTCTCCACTTTTGTTTAGTTTCTCAAATGTGCTCTGTGCTCTGCTCCTTCTAGCCATAGGGACTTTGCTATTCCTTCCACCTGGAACTTTCTTTCTACTCCAGCCTTGACAAAGTTAATATCTCATCTCTGTCATTTTCTTAAGGATATCTTGCCTGATCCCCCCAACACACCAGACTGATACAGACCATCCACTTACTTCTTCTGTTAACATTGTTATAATTTTTATATCTATTTGTGTGACTGATTAATGTCTCTCCTCAACCAGACTGTAAGCTCTGTACGTGCAAAGGTTATCCCTGGGTGTGATAGTCATTGTATCACCATTGCCTGCCTGTGACTAACATAGTTCTAAGAATATAGTAGTTTCTAAAAAATAAGAACAACATATGTTGAATGAAAAAATGAAGAGGGTTTTGTCCTTTTTTACTGAACAGTAGTTAGCACTGTGCTAAGTACTAGGCTTTGCAATACTAGGGCTTCATTAGATGTTTATTAAATGATTAAATGAAGACTTCAACCCCTCCATTTCCTTATTTCTGCTGAAATTGGTTTTCACTTTTATTCTTTATGCCTCAATATTCCTCAATCTAATATTATTCTTCACCCCCTACTTCCTACCCTGTAATTCCCTACTCTGTTATAATTCTAAAGCCAATATTCCAAATTATTAAAAATGTTATTGTTATAATCATAACCTGATAAGTCATTGACCTTTGTTACATTTATGTACAGGTCCTGTACTCACACCATTTAAGGAAAATTCATTGGTATTAAACTTAATTATTATCAGAAGATGTTGGATTAAAAATGGTAGTAAATATTAATGACAATGATTTAACATAACATTTTTAAAAATCATACATGGAATAAGGAAATTCATCCTCGACATAGACAGATATTTTGTAAGAAAAGATGCAATTATTTACAAGTAAATGTTGTAAGTGGGATCTTGAAAATTTCTTGATGGTACTCTAACCATAGACACTTGGGAATGCAAGTCACTGTATAAGTGATAGATTTAATGAGCTCACTCTGACATTCTGATTGCCTATATGGATGACATGTATGAATGAATTCAAATAATTAAAGTTCTTGTAAAATCACCAGCAACGTTTAGTAAACATATTGTGATTTTAGTAAACCATATTATGTAGGTTTTGATACTTTAACATAAATAACTTAGTTGTATAAAAACAAACATACCAAATCAATATACAGTCTTTCCAGCTTGCAATTTCTGGTTTATTTTTCCCTGATACTATGTTCAATGGAACATCTGCTGAGGTTGTTTTTACTTTTTTTTTTTTTTTAATCTTTGAAAGTGAGGCAGATTCTTTATACCTCTGCATCTTTTGCTTAAAAAGTCAGATGGCTGCTTCTTCCAAAAAATCTATTTTAAAAAACTGACTTTAAAAAATAAGAGACAGAGAATCTCTTCTATCAAGATTTCTGTTTAAACACTATGTTTAAAGTGCTTGTTGCCTAGTGTTTTAGAAGCTAGAGGTATTTCTTTTGAAGTGTCAATCTGACTATTACCATGATTTTGATGGTAATTATGGTGGAATGCCCATATTTCAAAGAGTGAGATCAGAGTTCATTCTAATCTCTGCATTGAATGAATTTGGCAGTGTTTCCGCAGCTTTTGAGTTCTGAGTACATATATTTGCAATGCATTTTGATGTAATAAACTCAGAATTTGGGTTTATCTGGATAACTGGATCAGTTGTCTCTATTTGCAAATATTCAGGGGTTTAAACATATGATATCTAATATTACAATTATGTTTAGAACTGGATTTAAGTATGGATTGTATTAGACAAATACCACATGAACTTCTGTAGAAATTATTTTGAGTATAATCAAACCACAAGTAGAATAACACATATATATTTATTTATCCATTCTTAGGGGAAATCCCAAAACAGATTCTATGAGGAAGGTAAAAAAGTGATGTCATTATTTGGTTGCCATATGTAGTGATGAGATAAAAATACTGAAAATGGATAAAAATAAAACAAAGTGACTATACAAGGCAAGTCTATAAAAAAATCACAATGCAGTACCCAATTAATTGTTGAATGAGGTATCTATCTATAAAATTCTCTAGCAGCTTTCTTCCAAAAGTAGTACCACAGAAGATGCAAGAAAAAAATAAAAAGAAATACATAGTATTAAGTGGCTTTAAGATAACATTCTCAATCTAATACAGGCAAGTGGACAAAAACAAGTGAGGATTTATAAAAACTGAACAATATAATTAAAAAATGTTGATATGATGATATTTTGAAATTGGCACCCAATTATAGTGCATATATAGTCTCAAATATATATACATAGAACATTCATACATAGAATTGATCATGTATTAGCCTGCAAAGGCAAACTCTATATTTCATAAATCAGGATTGATATAAACAAAAATCTCGTATCACAATGCGAGAATACTAGACATTAATAACAAGGTTAAAAACTAAAAAGGCTATGGTACACTGAAAAAATAAATTATTGGGTCAAAGAAGAAATGCAAAATGAAATTTAAAAAATTACCTATCGCGTACAATGTACACTGTTCAGGTGATGGGTATACTAAAAGCCTAGACTTCTCCACTACACAATTCACTCATGTAACAAAAAAAAAAAAAAAATTAGTACCCCCTAAATCTATTAAAATAAAATTAAAAAGAAAAAAGGAAATAAAGAAAACAAAGAAAAAATGCATAAGTCTGTTCTGGAGTATATCAGGATTAGGTATAGTTGCAGATAAAAGAAAAATTCTTCTCCCCACCCAAAAAAATAAAAAATTAATAATGATAATAAAAATCAGTACATTCTAGAATCTGTAAGATAATATTTTAAAAGACATTATAGATAAATTCATAGCACTAATTACATAGATCAATAAAAATACAAGAATGAAAATAAAAATATTAAACATTTTAATAAAATCTTAAAAATCATATTGAAGGGAAATAAAAGGAATGATATAATAATGATAAAAGCAATGAGGAAGAAAAAAGCCATAAAACTTAATGTTTATACCCTCACAATACCCAGGAATAAAAAAAAAAAAGCCATAGAACTAGTAAAAATTAAAAAGTTGATTCTTTACAAAAAGTCAAAGTCATTATTTAACCCAACTAATTAAAAAGGGAGAAAACATAAATAAAAGAGAGCATGACAAGAGGAAAATAACTACTGAGACAGTTTAGAAAAAATATGGGGCTGCTTTGTACAAATGTACAACTAAATTGAAAAATGCTATATGAAATGAATAATTTTGCAGGAAAAATAATTGAAGCAATTTCCATGGAGAAAAATGGAGAATTTATCAAAGAATTGTCTTACAAATGAGTACCAGACCACTCCAGTGTAAGTCCCAGAGTCCAAAGGCCCAAGAACCAGAAGCACTGATGTTTGAGGAGAAAATGGATGTCCCACTTCAAGGAGTCACAGAGAGAGAATTCACTGCTTCTCCACATTATTTTTTCTTTTCCATAACACCCTCACAGACATTCTCAGAAATAATGCTTTGCTAAATATCTGGGTATCCCTTAACCCAGTCAAGCTGACACATAATATTAACCATCACAATAGGATATGCCAATCACCTACTCTAGGCATGGCGGATAATACATTGGGCCCAAATTGCCCTCATTATTTTACTCATAGGGCAGAAGTTCCACAATGAAAGGCAAGTTGGGAAGACTAGGGGCTACTGTCCCCATTCAGGGCCCCATTTGTAGATCTGAGCTGTCACTCTGGCCCCTGTCCCCTGCCCTGGCTCAATCAAGAGCAGAGACATACAGATTCCCCATGGGGAGGGCAGACCATAAGAATAGAGAGCTCAAAACCTCACAGTTCTCACCGAGGGGACTGACTTCTCCAGGTTTTCATAAAACCTGGAGAAGTTTGTGTCTCAGGGCGCCACTGAAACCAATGGAGATTTGATGGTAAGCAATTAAGATGGGGCTGATAATTCCATAGGGCAGCAAGTGAAACCACAGGACAGCCAGAAGTTTGAGAGAATTAGGAAATGAGACAGAAAAATAGAGTCTTCCTTGGGTCAAAACAAGGCTCCAAGATTGGGTTCAGAATATCCCATCAGAGAGCTCAAATTTAATTTGATCAGACTGTGAAGTAATTAATACCATTTAATGTTAAAAATAACAGAGCAATCAGCTAGCTGTTAGTGGAGGCTAACAGCTGAGAGAATTTGTCCTTAGCAGACTTCTCTTACTAGAAATACTAAAGGAAATTCTTCCAGCTGAAAGTAAGTAACAGAAAGTAAAAGGATGGAAAAGAGTAAATCATGTAATAATCATACATAAGAGAACTGGGGTGGCTATATTATAATTCTATCAGACAAAAACGAACTTTAAAAAAATAATAGAACTAAAGGAGGATATTATTGAGTGGGATTTATATCAGGGTGTCGACAGTGGTTAATTTCTTAAAATCAGTTAATATAATACATATTATTAATAGAAAAAAGAACCAAAACATATAATCATGTCAATTGATACAGAAAAAGCATTTGTAAAATCCAATACCCTTTCATGTTAAAAGTTTTCAAAAATAAACCTGATCAAGGGCATGTATGAAAAACTCATACCTAAAATTGTACCTGATGGTGAAATACTGAATAATTTCTTCCTAAAGTCAGGAACAAGACAAGGATGTCTGCATCTATCACTTCTATTCAAAATTTTAGTAGAGGTTTTAGTCAAGGCAATTTGGTAAAAAACACTTCCAGATTGGCAGAAAAAAGTAAAACTATCCCTATTTGCAGATGATCTCATCTTGCACATAGAAAATCTTAATGAACCTAGTAAAATAGAACTAAAAAAAGTGTTCTGCAATATGACAAGATATAAATCAATATACAAAATAAATTTTATTTCTATACACTAGCAATGAACAACCCAAAAATAATATCAAAACAATTGCATTACACAGCATTGAAAAGAATAAAATATCTAGGAATAAATTTTACAAAAAAGTTTACAGCTTTTACTCTGATAACTACAAAATATGTGGAAAGAAATTGAAGAATACCTAAATAAATGGAAAGATGTCCAATGTTAATCACTCACAGACTTAATATTTTTAAGATGGCAACACCTACAAATTGATCTACAGATTTAATGCAATCTACATCAAAATCCAAGCTGTTGCCCTCAAGAGCGAATGGAAATCTACATATGCATTATAAAACTAGTGTCTACATTGCTGGAGAAAAGAAAGACATTTTAAATATATGATGTTGGGACAACCAGGTACCACTTTATGAAACATTTAAAATTGTATCCATACCTCTTCCACCATATGCCAAATAAATTCCAAATGGCTCGCAGATTTAATTTTTAAAAATATAAGTAATAGAACACAGGAATTAATTCCTTTGTGATCTGAGATTGTGGAATCCTTTGTAAGAAAAATTTAGAAATAATATAACAAAGTAATAATAAACTCAACTAAATTAACATAAAGAAACAGATAAACATATGAACCAAGTTAAAAGCAAAATGATGACCTTGGTGAAAATATTTGCAACTTACATCACTGACAAGGAGTTAATGTCAATAACGTATAAAGAGCTTATAAATTTAGAGTAAGAACAAAAACCTAGTAGAACAGGGAGAAAAACAATAAAAATGCATTCAAAGATGAAGAAAAACATACAAAAATATTAACTCTGGTTCAAAATAAGAAAAATACAAAAGACAAGCGTGGGCACATTTTCTATTGGGTCAGACGTTGAAAAACAGATCCTCTCATACATTGCCTATAGGAATGAAAAATGGTATAACCCAAATGTAAGGGAATTTATCAGTATCTCTAAAAATTTTATATGTGTATTTTTTTGCCACTGTAGTTCCACATCTAGTGCTCTATCATGAAGTTATACCTCTATAAATACAAAAGGATACATGCACAATGCTATTATTTGTAATAGCAAAACATTGGTAATAAATCCAAATAAGTACGTTAATAGGTCACACATTTTTATAAATTACTGCATATTCAATTACGCAACCATAAAATATAATAAGGTAGACTCAATCTAGTAATGTGATGTGATTTCTAGGGTATATTTTTAAGTGAAGAAAACAAAGTTCAAATCCACGTACATAGTATGTTAATGTTTGTGTGAGAAAGAACGTGATATACATATACACACATGCACTTATTTGCTTCCTAGAAAAGAAGAGACATTATTTATTCACATAAATGTTTTCCCTCGGGGAAGAGGGGCTGGAGTAGAGAGGCTGGAATGAAAGCAAAATTCCCTCAGTATACCTTTTAATGTAGTTTGACCCTAAACCATGTATTTATTTTTCATCACTTATAATAAAAATATAAAATAAAATGTACTAATTTATTTTTAAATATATAAATATTCTACCGTTCATTAATTATCCATTGATTCATACATTATCTGCCCATTCAGTCTACAAATATTTACTAGATGCTGTCTTTGGGCCAACCACTGTTCCGAAGATAGCAGAAAACTATACAGCAAGCTTAAGCAGTTGATTTGGAATTACCTGCCTTTTTAGAAAGATTGCTCCCTCCAGTGGACTGTAGTCCATTTTAGACCTGCTTAATTTCCATGGCATTTGCATAAATGACCCTTGATTTGCAGGAATGATTTTGCAATAAATTTCATGGTAAAAAACTCTATCAATGGGAATGGCTTATTTTGATTATGTTTAGAACAACAAAGTGCTCAATACAGAGACAGGGTAGATACACTGACGGCTTTGTGGTATCAATTTGTGGGATTATTTTACAGAAAGAAGAATTTCTCAAACATTTATCTTAAGGTTACTTGGTGAAGGAAATAATGAATGTAGTTACATTTTAATAAGCATTTTCTGTGATCCATATATTTTCCTTAGGGTTTTTTTTTTTATGTCCCCTTAATTTATTTCCATCAGAGGTTATCCTCAATTTTACATATAAATGAACTGGGGCTTATAGAGGTTAAATAGTGTACCTGATGTATTGAAAAACTTAACCTGAGCTAAATATATGTAGGTGGAGCTAATACTCTAGTGCTATTCTTTCTGAATTCGGAGACTGGATTCTTATTCACTAATTGTGGTATATTTAAAAGTAAAAACATAGTTTTCAGAGGCAAAAAATCAAACAGTACTGGTCAAAAGAAAAATGAGTCCCAATATGAGAGAGAAAGAGAACGCCGAATTAATTGAATGGAAGTATATCTATAGGCCTCAAACTGAATATTTATTAATAGCTAAATATTAAGAAGATGTTAAAAAGAATAAATTAGTAGAGAGGAAAAGTCTTTTACTTTATTCAACTCTGACTTTATTGTAACATACAAGGTAATGCTTTATTTTCCACTCTATTGTTTGCACTAACAAAAATTGTGTTGCAAAAAAATTTTTGGCCCAGACAAATCCATTCCAAGATTCTCTTTGAAAATAAAATTACTCTTTCATAGAGCGATTTTTGTTCTTTGGGGTAGATGCCCAGTAATGGGATTGCTGGATCAAATGGTAATTCTACTTGCATCTCTTTAAGGTATCTCCATATGGCTTTCCACAGAGGTTGCACTAGTTTGCAGTCCCACCAGCAGTGTATGAGTGTTCCTATGTCTCCGCATCCACGCCAACATTTATTGTTTTGGGACTT
>RJWJ010004346.1:0-76742 GCA_004363605.1 Indri indri
TTTGTTAATTGTCTCCTTTGCTGTGCAGAAGGCCTTTAGCTTGATACACTACCGTTTGTCTATTTTTGCTTTTGCTGACTGTGCTTTTGGAGTCCAGCTCTCAAACGTCCTCCTGGCCTGCCTATCTGACTTGCTGGTATGTATCTCTGTGAAACACTGGTGAGCAAGAATCTCCCAGATTGGGCACCCTGGGTCCACTGCAGGTCCTCAAGGGAAGAGGTGTGGGCTCTGCTTTCTGTGGAGACCTCAGCCTGTAGCATGTGCTCACTGGATAGAGGTGGCACTGGCCAAATTCTTGGCTCAAACTGCTTTCTCAGTTGCAGTGGGTGGAGGAGAGGCAGAGAAGGAAAAGCATCTTAATGGAAGAAAGCTGGCTCTCCAAGGTCACTTTCCCTAGAGGAGAACCTTGCACAGAATGTGTAAACTCTGGGATCATGAAAGTATCCTCACAGAATATTGTGTTTTCCACCATGCATGGGCTTGTGGAACTGGAAAAGTCTCCAAGAAACTTGGTAGCCTGCTGGTCACTGATGGCACATGGGAGGGAGAGAGGGATTCCCCCCTGACCCCTTCAATGGACTCTGAGCCTCTCTGGGTTTGATTCTCACCAACTTCTTTTTATCTTCTTTTTCTGCTTCTCAATTTTCCTCCATGAGATCCCTGGCAGGCTCTAGCACCTCTATGATCTACAATTGTGCTGCATCTCCTGTCCCCTCTCCTATATCTGAAATCCTACCTTCCCTCTGTTATGGTCCAGCAAATGATGTCTCTAGTCAGCCATCTTGTCCCTAGTTCAATTTTTTCTTGATTTGTTTTTGTGGTAGTTCATTATTAGTGCATAGAAGTACAACTGATTTTTGTATGTTGATTTTGTATCCTGCAATTTTACTGGATTTATTAGTTCTAATACTTTTTTGGTTAAGTCTTTAGGGTTTTCTATGTATAAGATTATATCAGCAGAGACAATTGGACTTCTTCCTTTCCTATTATGATGCCTTTTATTTTTTTCTCTGGCCTAATTGTTCTGGTTAGGACTTCCAGTACTATGTTGAAAAGAAGTGTTGAGAAGGAGCATCCATCTCTTATTCTTGATCTTAGAGTTAAAACTTTCAACTTTTCATCATTATGTATGATGTAGCTATGGGCTTGCCATATATGGACTTTAGTGTGTTAAGGTACATTCCTTCTATACCTAATCTGATGAGAGTTTTTATCATGAAAGTAAAATTATTTCCTACCAGAGACTGCTCAGTTTTATTCTAGCACATCCTTTGCCTTTCAATCACTCTGTATATTCTCTTATGTCTGTTTCTGAACAAATACCATCTTTCATGTGTTGCTTATATGCCTGGTCTTTCCTCTCAGTGAAATACCATTTCCATCCTTCTGCACAGGATGACTTGACCTTCTAAATCCAACCTTCAAGATCCAGACCAATAGTCACCCATTCAGGGGAATATTATTAGAGTCCTCCTGAAAATCTTAGTAGATGCCTCCCTGCTCACCAGTTCTTTCTCTGTGTTTCCATAGTACTCAACACTTAATCTATTAATAACATTTGGTTACCTAGTTACTTGATTTACTCTCTCTACATATTAAATACTCTTCCAGAAAAGAATCAAGATTTTACTTTATATTTATCACAGCTTTAGTATGGTATCCTGTCTACCACATAGTAGGAATAAAGTAAATGTTTTATGAATAATTGAGTATCTAAATTTTCATGTATCAAAATACTATTAACTTTCAAAGTGGCTAATATTTACTTAATAAATTTATAATCTGATATAACATTTTCAGTTACAATGTGATTTATTGCACAGAAATCTAATATTAAAATTAGAAATAGTGGGGGCAGGAACATTTGTCCTTTTTTCATTATGAGGATGCTGTCAAAGACAGGAAAGTTTTTTTTTACTTTCATTTAAAAAAATTTTTATTTTTAATTATTATGGGTACATAGTAGTTATATATCTTTATAGGGTACATGTGATGTTTTGGTCCAGGCATGCAATGTGAATTAATCAAATCAGGGTAATTGGGGTATCCATCACATCAGGCATTTAACATTTCTTTGTGTTAGGAAAGTTTTAAATGGTGTATTAATCAGGGTTCTCCAGAGAAACAGAACCAACAAGATATATAGAGATACATAGGAAGATTTATTATTAGGGTTTGGCTCATGTCATTATGGAGGCTAAGTACCATGATCTGCCAGCTGTGAACTGGAGAACCAGGAAAGCTGGTGGTGTAGTTTCAGTCCAAGCCTGAGGGCCTGAGAACCAGGAGCACTGATGTCTGAGGGTAAGAGAAGATGGATGTCTGAATCTGGAAGAGCAAATTTTCCCTTCCTCCACCTTTTTGTTCTATTCAGGCTCTTAGAGGATTGGATGATGCCCACCCACATTGGTGAGGATGATCTTTACTCAGGCTACCAATTCCAATGCTAATCTCTTTCAGAAACATCCTCATAGACACACTTAAAAATAGTATTTTACTGGCTATCTGGATATCTGTTAGTCCAGTCAAGTTGACACACAGAATTAACCAACATCATCTGATTAAATTAGAATATCTGTGTAAAACAAACAATTTAAGATGTTGAC
Source organism: Indri indri (assembly GCA_004363605.1). Classification (NCBI taxonomy): domain Eukaryota; kingdom Metazoa; phylum Chordata; class Mammalia; order Primates; family Indriidae; genus Indri; species Indri indri. The sequence goes on from RJWJ010004346.1 coordinate 2,607, forward strand.
TTACTCAGAACCCTCAATAAATGAAGGCTTAGTAATGAAATGCAAGGACATGCTTTCCATGCTCTAGTACATAGCAATACAGAATTTGGGAATTTTGAGTTTTGAGTGCCAAAATGTCTCCTAAAGTTCAGAACTGTCAGTGTTTGAGGATGAATGTTGAGAATCGTAAAATGTCAACAACTCACATGTGCAATATAATATAAGGGATCTCTCAGGACAAAAGGTGGCAGTCATGAACTATTTTTCTTGATGAGATAACACAAACGATCTTATTGTGAAATAAGACTTCAGAGTCTGAGATTTTTATGTTCTATCAGCTTTACTGACAATTGCAAAGGTACAAGTAACAATGAGGAATAGGGGAAGCATGGAGAGATCAGACACAGCCAGCGCCACTCCTGGTCCCCTTTGCTGCATGCTCTGGCCAAGATTTAGCATATGACCTCTCTATGTGACTAAATTACACACACAAAGAGGGCTTTTTTCATCATCACACATTTCTTTTGTATACATAATTATGCCTTACATGTTATTTCATTCATAGATTCTGAGTATTTTTATTGTTGTTATTTATTTGTTTTCTGTAAGCAACCCTAGACAGACTGGGTACATCCTGTTAGAAGAATCTATCTATAGAGCCTTTATAGAAAATATCATTAGTATATTTGTCTCATGGCCTCTCATTAGCAAGTTCATAAAGCAATTTGACCAGTCTCCTCTCTTTTTCCTTTCTGGGGGTGCTTTCCTACCCCCATATAAAAAAGAAGAGAATGAAAGCCTGATGCCAAGTCATTCCCTTTCCACCTGATGCTGTCCCTAGTCATCTTTCACCTACTTTATATGGATATGGGTTTTTATGGTATGATGTTATGATTTGGGGAAGTTGGAACTGGGAGAAAACTTGGTTCCTTTCTGTAATTTGGATGCAAACAAAATCGTTGTGAAAGCTTCTTCCTTTTTGGGTTAGTCTTACCCACAGAGGACTATGAAATCTCTAAAATGCCTTCTGGCCAATGGTCTTGGTCTTAATTTATTTTACCCATGAACACAAGGAGGCAATTTCAGTATAGGGAGAGGGGAATACAAAACAGACACCACCTACATTTTAACATTAATTTGATTTGGAAGTATAAAAAGTAAAATGAGATAGACATCATATAGATGCAGACAATATTTACATGATACTTAAATAATAAAACCAGAGGAAAACTGTGGCAGTAACAAGGAACTCAAAGTAATTTTGGGGTGAAACGAAAGCCAAATGAGTGACTGATTTACTGCATCTTTCAGTTTTCAGCTAGCTATGGTGGAATTGCCTAGTTTAAAGCAGAAAAGTTGTATCTAACAAAAGGGAAAACAGTATTAAAAAATTTTCCTATATTCCCTTTAAAATAGAAAAGGGAAAACAAATATCAAACTTTTCAACTGTTCGTGAAAGCAGATACCATATGTTAGCTTTCATGTATCAATAGGGAATAACACAGAATCTACATTTAAAACAAAGTCTGTTTCAAAGTCCCACATGATCATTTTGGTTTCTAATTCACATAGAATAATTTTTGTCTTGTATTAAAAATTTTTGTCAATGTATAAAATCATATTGTCAAACTACTGTCAACTATAAGAAGTTTATGAATAGATACTATACTAAAATGGAAATAAAAATAATTTTATTTCTGAAAGTCAGCAAATAGCTCCAGTCATCAGTGAAAATATTAATAAGAATGATGCCTAATGTTTCTTGAGATAGGTTAATAGACAGAGAAAGACATAGGAATAAACCATAATGAGAAATTGTTCTATTTCTTCTTAAGTTTCTTAAATCTACTTGTAAATCCATCATTCCACTTTGAATGAAAGGCAATAATGTGATGTGAAACCAGTAGATAAACATTGCCCAAAGGACCTGAAGCAGCTCTCAGCTTCCCTGTATCACCCTTCTCAATAAAGCAGAGCAGCTGCATGACACAGCCCCAGCTAACCTCACAATCTTTCTACATCTGAGAAGACTAATACAAATCAGATGAGAAATTGCGATGCTGACCCCAAACTCCAGATGATAATGCCTGCTTTCAAATTCGCATAGTCTTCCTTTAATACAATTCACCTTTGCTCCCCTAATTTTAATGAAATCGTGAAAGAAATATATATTCTCCCTGAAAATAAGATTTCTGGTTACATTTGGCATTTTACACCTCAAGGTTTCTGAAAATTGCTAAATATATTACTCATCAGTTGCTTTATGAGCCTTCAGGAGGGATGTGACAAATCTTAAACCATGCCCAGTATGACTTCTTTTAAATCATAGCCAATCATTGATTTTTCTTTCTCTTCTTTTAAATCTAACTCGAGTTGTCTTTTGAATTAAACACCTGATTTAATGTGGATTCACTGGCTAACAATGACTTTTTAACAAGGCATGGTATCCTGAAATTTTACAGACATTCAATCTCAAATAGACTTTTTTTGATTTGTACATTAGAACTTTTATGGATTTGTCTTTCTAGTCTATCGTATGACCCCACTTTCTATTTATAATTTGTCGTTGTTGTTTAATCTATTCATTGGCAGACAGATAGAACAAAAGTAGCTCACCAGTTTGGTTTGGGAAACAACCCACTGCATGACATTATGACATTGCATTTGGTTTGTACTGTGATACCTTTAATAAGAGGTACTTACACCTATTTCCTTTTGGAAAAAAATTAAAAAGCCAAAGGAACAAAGTAGAAAAAGAGGCTCATGTGAGATTTCAATATCTCATCTTTTTATGAAAAAGAACAGTGCCATAATGTGTTAAGGGTCAATTTCTAATTAAGAGGCATATATTCCCCTGAAAATGACTCTCCCAGAGAGGCAGATAGATGTTTGTGGAAAGATATCTCAAATACCTTTCCTTGGGAAGAGAACTGTTTAAAATAAGGACAGAAAAATGCAATGAAAATTGATTCTCCCTCACAGAGGGATGCAATGGTGTGTAGAAACTAAGCACTTACAGATATGGGCAAAGTTGGAGAGCAGTCTTCACATACTTCTGAATGTAGAGCCTGAGAGCTGACCAAGGTCGGGGAACACATCCTTGAGAAAATTGCGATGAAGTGGCAGGCCATCCTGGGTACCAGCAACTGCAGGGAGCCAACTGGACAATTTACAAGAGGAGGAACGATGAGAGTACATTAAGAGGCAGCTCCTTAACCTTTTGAATAATGTAAAATGTATACTAACCATTTTGTTCAAGAGCCTGCTATTATTATTTAAATTTAGTTTTAAAAAATGTATATATAACAGGAAAATACAGAACCGATAAATAAGAGAATCCACACTCCTAGTAACAATGATTTTACTATATTGTTTTATTTCTTTCCAATCTTTTTTAAACATATTTTTGTCTCAAATAGTTGTGATCATACATATAGAGATATACACATATACATATATTTTTGATTTATCTTTCACTTAATAGTTTTATACAAACTTATTTACATGTTAGATTATAAAAGATTGGGTTAACTCTGGGTTTCTCCTGCTAAGAGAAAGGCAATCTGAAAAGATCTTAACAGCACATGATTATTTTAAACATGCTGCCCATCTTGGAAATATAAATACACTTCAAAGAAAAAAACATACAAATTAATAATATTCTGAAGGTATTGCATTATGTGAATGAAAAAATTGTTTTAAAGTCCTGAGGTTTTCTTGGTGTTCCTCCAAATACATAGACAATTTCTTCATCTACCTCCATTAACAGTCCTGACAACATATTGTACATATTGCTATTGCATCATAGTTATGACAGAAACAAAATTTTTATTTGACCATAAATTGGGCAGTGTAAAAGAACAACTAAATTGACTCTCACCATGTACCTGTTCTGGTGCTCCTTGAACACAAGCTGTATGGATTTTGGTTGTTTTAGTATACTATAAAACAGATTAAATGTTCTTCTCGTCCTGGTAATAACTCAGGATCTGGTGTTCTGATTTTCATTCCAAAGGTTGAAATGATCCTCCATTTCTCATCTGATTTTCTTCCAGCTATAGTTATGAAGAAGTAGAACTATTAATCTGACTGCTGATTGCAGTGTGTTGAGAAAGTGTTTCCACACACAGGCTACTGCCTGTACTTCTGACTCAGATCTATGAGCAAGGTCAGGCGTGGCAATCTGAGTATGCCAATGCAATTAGGAGGGCATTGGGTTTGTCAGCTCTGTGTAAAATGCCCTTTTGACAGAGTGAGGCCTTCATTTTCTAAGTAAATTAACTGTAATAACTATCAAACTACAACTGGTAAGCAAGTTAGCCATCTGTGAAAAGGGAATCCATCTATAGCAAAAGCCTTGTTAGACATTCCTTCAAGATACGGAAAATTGGAACAAACCAAACTATTTTTAACCCCATCAAAAGCAAAAGACAATACAAAATATCACCTTATTACTTAATCTTTGCAAAGAAAATCAAACAGTTGGGAGATGAAAGGACAAGTTGCATGGGTAGGATTTTCATCTTGAAACTGGTGCAAGTACAGGTAAATGGAAATGGGTGGAGTGAGATCATGACATTTATAAACCAGTAGTGGTGATGGCAGCAGATGCCTTACACAAGTAACTTTTGGCAATCCCAGTGCATCTGGATTCTGTGAAGTCCTCTGGGGTGTCTCAATTATTTGTAAACTCTCAAGAGTAGGCCATGTAACTGAATTTGTTTTCAACTTTTCTTTAGGCAAGGAAATTTAATGTAATATTTAAGTCTGTTTCTTCATCTGGAACCCCTCTAAAACGGAATCCATATTTAAAGTTCTTTAGCACTAATACATAGGGAAACTGAGGTTCTTATGTCTGTGCAGAACCCTGCTATGCTGGAGACCCAAAAAAATATGTCATATTTTTTTGATGCTTAAAAAAGTTTCTGTTCCCCTACCAAACAAGGAATTTCAGCTGAGCTCTTTCAGAGGAACATGAATGGGTATGGAATCAGAAAAATCTGTGCTTGCATCTCAGCTGAATCACATTCTGTGTGGGCCAAATACTTAATCTCTTTGCTTCTTAGGCCATTTTTTTTTTCATTTATGAAGCAAAAGTAATGTGTCTTCTAAAACAAGATCTTACAGGACTGAAACAAAATCATGTCTATAGCATCTCTTAGCCTTGTGCCTGCCTTATAGAGGATGCTCAATATGAGTTTGTTTCCCCATCTTCCTTTGAAAATAAATCAAAGAAGCCCAAGTGTTCTTATACCCAAGTAGCATCCACTATAGCTGCCTTTAGTTATTTCCCCAAAGAAAATCACGACAGCATGAGGAGAAATTATGACCATTCAAAGAAAGATACTGGCAGAAAGACAGTCATTGGTAAGGCATTTAGAGTGCAAAGACATAAATGGGAAGTATATAAAACTTAGACTGGAGAATTACCACAAAGGCAAAGTTACCTATGCCTACTACCTAGTGGGTTATTAAGGCTAATATACATTTTTTTTTTTGCCTATATTACACAATGGGCTGTAATCAATGATTGAAAAATGCCTTGAGGAATAATAACACTAAATAAATACATAATTATTATTTAGGGCTATTTATTTCACTTGAGTAATAAATTGTTGACAGCTTCATTATGTCAGGCCTATAGCAAGCCAATAACTTATTCTGTGGTCTCTGAAATTATTTGTTGGATTGTGCTGTGCATGAGCTAATGAATGATGGCTAAAAACATTGTTAAATGAAACACACAGTAAACGCACCATTTTCTCCGTTGAGCATTATGTACAGAACTCATTCATATAAAATGGCACAAAGAGAGACCTGGCTTGAGAGCAGTAAGTATGAAAAATACCTAGGATTTGGAAGACCACAAGGTCAATATGATACCACATTTGTCAAAGAAAGCTGATTCTTAGGCTTCATTACTACGAATGAAACATTGTGATCCTACAAAATGTTTGCACTGATGATGTTTATACTTGGAATATTGTGTTTAATTCAGGTCATATTTTAAGGGACACTGACAAACAGGTTTGGGGTTCATTTGGAAAGCAATTAAAACTTCAGCAAATATTGAGTTGGGAGAAATAAACAATTTATTCAGAATTTCAAGGTTCTGGGGAGTGAAGGATACTTAAGCTATGTGGTTGCAGACAGCAACACTTTAACAAAAGAGAAAACATTACAGAAAGTAAATTGACTGAAAATAAGGTAGAATTTTCTAATAATTAGAGTTTTCCAATATATCCCTGTATTAGAAATATTACAGCAATGTTCTCCATTGGGTAAGATGAAATAGATTATACTCTTACATTCTTAACCCTAACTCTAAGATATATTTTTTCATTTTCAAATATTTTGAAAATAAATTTCTCTATAATCTATAATTATCAGGTAGTTGAAGTCAGCTGGCTTTGTAATTTTTGAAGCCCAAAGTTATTATTTACATGTGCTCTTAATTTGCATAAATTGCAACCAAATTTAATTTTTCATAAGGTTTTTTTGGGGGGGAGATAACTACTTTTTAAAAAACTGACCAGTCCTTTATAATTAAAAACACCCAGGTACTTAGGAAAATAAAATATAAATACCTGTACACTTTGTTCTTTGCCTGGATTACTTAGAAAGAATACACAGACATAGCCATCTCCACTCTCTGCTCTCTAAGTGCAGAGATTCAGTTCCATGTCAAAGACACAAACTCCCAAACCAAACAAAAACAAACGAATAGGCAAGCCAAACACGCACACACACCCACCCACCCGTTCCACACACACACACACCAAAAAACAGCATAACAAACCAACCCAAGGCAGGGATCCTGCTTTTAAAAAGATTTAAATTTTGAATTTTTCAGAGTTATGTAACCCTATGGCAATTCTATTTCATATATATTTTTGGAGATATCCACTCCCAGAATATTAAAGTTGATGGTTCATTTTGTACTGAGTTTGCATGGTCAGGATTTTCAGTTTTTTTAGTTAATGCTATTACTTCAGAAGACAAACAAAAATAGAGATGTTTGCCTCTGGGGTACAGCACTAGGCTGAGAATTGATGGAGCAAATAGTTGGGTTTTTTATTATATGCTTTTCTTTTTAATTTTTTTTATCATATGCAAGTATTACTTGTGTATAAACATTTGAAAGAAATATAAAGTAAATCAAGTGGTATCAATTCAGCAAGGGAGAACCATGAGACATACTAGAATCAAGAGGCTGAAAAAACTATGAAGAGTATGAAGGGAGGCAGTGACACCAAGCAGCACCCAGATATGGGATCTCTCTATTTCCTGTGAGTGAGAAAACCACTCTTTAAGGATGGATAGTTAGTGACAATGTCAAAGAAAGTCACCTTGATTCCAAGTAGTTGCCTGGAAAGCATGGAAACCTTTGATCTATTGACTTCTGCTATATTGAACTATCACATTCTCCTGTAATCTCTCTTACTCTTTTGTTCTTCTGAATCTATTATTTATCCTCATTAAGTTTTCAAGTCCCTATTGGCCTTTTATTACTCCATAAAATTAATCCTTCACTCTTTTGACTTGCTTTCTTACCAAGCCTGCATACCATGGTCAGACTTTTCAAATATTCTCAAGCCAGAGGCCTAAAATTCCTAGTTATCTTGATCTTTCATCATTTATGTGTGTCAATTAGTATTCTTAGCCATAAGAAACAAAATAAATTCTAGCTGATTTACACAGGTATGTCATGCATTGAAAGGACACTGATTAACTCTCCAAACTGTCTGGAAGAACTAAAAAACTAGACTCAGAAAATAGAAGAGAACCAAGATGAATAGCACAGCCAGTAATACAACCAAAACGATGCTCAGAAATGGTCCAAGAAGTGCCATTACCACCACTGCTGTACGGTGGCTGCTGTTGTTGGAACTTGGTCCTGCTGCTTCTAGAAATAATTTGTTGCTGGTGCTGCTATTGAAAGAAATTGTTCATTTTCCCAATTGTATGTGTGGCTTACTCCAGAATCAAAATTTTGGGCAGAAGTATGTGCATGAACAAGCCCCAGTCATATGTTTTTGCCCTGTGGGTGGGCTAAAGGGCTAGTTTTTAATGTTACACACCAAGATTTATACAGTGGGGCATATCACAAACATATGACAGGGTTCACAGGCTGGGCTGCCAAAAGTAATTAAAATATATCACATATAAAAAATGTTAACAACAGTATATATTTTGCCATTTAATAACTCTCAATAAGCCTACTCTTTACTTTTGGCTGTCATAAATCTAAATGTAGATATTCCATATCTCTACTTCCTCACTGTCTGTTGTCTACCTGGTATCATAGCTTGTATCCTTATCACTCATCTGACATTTCTCTATAAAAAGTCACTCAGTCACATATTCAAATAACTTCTCGTTTCTCATGCTTTTCTACTTCATTATCTTCTGTAGGAAAATTCATTCTTTTGGCTTCTGTGTCATTGCTCTTTGCTAACCTTTTGATATTTTTTTTCTAACTCTCCTTTTATTCCTAAACATAATATATAAGAAACTCTTCTCAGGTTACCTTTTCTACATTTTTTTTCTTTCTTTTTCTCTGCCAAGTCATTTATTGTCACAATTTCAACTATCATCTATATTCACACAAATCTCAAATATACAATGATCCCCTCCACCTGTCCCTTGAATTCCGTACTCAATAAGTGTGTGATGGATACTTTTACACAGATTTTTCTCTACCACCTCAAATTAATCAGGTCCACAATCAAACCAATTTTTTGCCACAAACATTTTCTTCTATGATCTCTTACTGGGTTAATGGCTTCCTGTTTCTTAAAATCAACTAGACATGAAATTTCATAATTAATTTTTAATTTTGCCTTCTCTTTCTTAGGAACAAAGTTTAAGAAAAGGTCAATCCAATCTCTGCAGTTTCTCTTGCTTCCATCTCCTCTTTTCTGTTAATATTGTCACTGACCTGGCGCAGAAACTCATTTCCAATAGTTTGGACCACTGCAATATTAATAGCTTCCTAGTTTGTTTTCCCACTTCTGGCCTTCAGCCTTCCCAATTAATTCTGCTCACTGCTTTGAGAGAAAGTTTCTGAAATCAAATGTCTCATATCACTCTTGGATTCCATAATCCTTTATAACTTCTACTTGTGTTCTTTTTTACCATTCAAGGCTCCCCATAATCTGATGCTAAATGGCTATGTCAGTCTTACTACTCTACTTCTTCCACTGCACACAGAAGCCAAGCTTAGCAGTTGCCATCCACAGAGCCTTCATTGTTCTTTCTGCCACTTTGTCCTTGCTCATGATGCTCTGTCTTTTTCTCCCATTTCTCCTTGCAAAAATGAAATCATTTATTAGGACCCAGTCCTGGATAATGTCTAACCTCAACATTTTTTCCCTTAGTCTAAAATTTAATAACACTTCATTTTTCTTTTATCAGCAGTTTACATTGTATTATAACCATTTCGTACATATTGTGTATTTTATTCCTTCTAGTAGATCTTAAATTTCATGAGAGCAGACATTGGGTTCTATTCACACAGCTCCAAATCCCCTCCAGGATCTATCTCAATGTTTTGAAAGTATTAGGTTCTCAATAAAGGGTAATTGTATTAGACTGAATAAACCCAGAAATGTAAACTCAAGATCCTTGCCTCTTCAGAGGCAAAATGAAAATAACAGAAACTTTATACTTGTTAGTTATCCTGGCCTATTATTTTTTTGCACTATTATTATTTGAAGGTATTAGTTATGTAAATTATTCATTATTTGAGTCATAATCGTAGAGGCAATAAATAATAGGAAGAATTCCCATCAAGAACATTGAAATGTGTGATTTGCCATTTAGATGTATTAGAATATTTTATTAGATAAAGATATATTTATAGATACAGATTATTAGATATAGATATATTTTATTAACCAATATTTGATTAGCACTTATGGTAGATTCAGCATTTTGATTGTAAAAATGTCCACAATTTTCATATAGTTGCTCAAATTTGAGAACACCGAAAAATTACACAAACTAGTGGTTACAGCAACTAGCTTGGGAAATTACATGTGTGTTTATTTAGTGACTATCTTTGTTAACTACTTCATCTGCTATTTCCTTTTATTGGCTTTCTTTACACATATGAAAAATAAAAATATAATTTAATATATTTTAGCTATCATTTGTTAACATTGGTAGAATAAATTAATCTGGATTGTGTTTTACTTGGTGATGTTAAATTGCACGGGAGCAGCTGGATATGGAGAGCAGATAATCATATATGAAGCTGCATATAGAACAGAGAAGGCTACCTATGATCAGTTCTACCTTAGGAACTTAGGAGAAGCAGTTTAGAGGTTCAGAGCATGGACTGGAACAGACTGCTAGAGTTCAAAGTTCAGCTCCATCTGTCACTAGCTGAAGGACTTTGGACTAACTATTTAACTGCATCTCGCCAGTTCTCTTATCTGTAAAATGGGGATACTAACAACAACTGCCAGGTGCATGTAAGGGTTAGCTGAGCATTTAGTAAATGTTGCAGAGTGTTTGTTACCAAAGGTATGCTTTCTGCTGCAAATATCTACTGGTGGCTTAAATATTAAGTGCATTTATTTTTTTTTATTAGCTCAGTGACATTTATTTCAGCTTTTGATCTGAGTTTGTTTTCCTGCTTTGAAGCTTTATGAGAAACACAAGAATCAATAGGGATTATTTCAACTGAATTTAGAGTTTATCTGAAAGAACTTCAAGGGTTAGAAGACCAAACAAAACAAGAAAAGAGGATTTAAAAGAAGAAATTAGATTTCAAAGTTTAAGAGATTAAATGGGTGGATAAAGGCACTCAGCATGTACTTTAGATAAAAGCTGGAAAAGCAGTAGTGCTATTCTGCTTAGTCAATGGCTCTCACCCCATTGGCAGTAAATGCTTAATCTTATTCTTGTTGTTCTTATTAATAATGCAAAATGGAAAGGTTTTTTTCCTATGAAAAATATATTAAACATGATTTGTGATCTCCTCTCAGGAGTAAAAATAACAAACTGAAATGTATGAACAGTGATGATATGAGAACAATACATAAAAGAATATGTTAAAGTCCTACGTAGATGTCAAATATAAACAACACTTACCATGGGAATCCATGTTGATGATAGATAAGAGGAATTAAATTTCAACTGTAATCTTTCAGCTGCAAAATATAAAACCTAGGAACTTTTATGGGATGACTATAGGGAAATACAGACTATTAGAAACAAATGAGAAATTGTTGTGGTTCAAATACTTTCCTTTACTTTTGATCAGTATTGTTTTCACAAAATTGAAGATTCCAGAAAATGTGATATTCTTTAGTTAAGAAATTTAAGCCTATAGGCAAATTTTTAATCCACTTCTAGCAACTGTGAGAGCTTATGATATCTATAACCTATATCTGTATCTATGTCTATATCTATGTATCTACCATCATCTATATCATCTGTTTGTATATATCTAACCCTACTTCATGTCATCTTCCAGTCTTTATTTTTCCTTCCCCTTATTTCCTCATCCATTTTTAAATCTTGTTATACTGTAATGGTGTTTATAAGCATCCTCAATCATTTAGAAAATTAGGTAGAATATTAAATAAATACATAAATACAAGGGGATAAGTGGGGCCCCCATAATCACTTGCCTTATTGCTTCCCACTGCTTTGGACAAGACCAACCAAGTTGGGTCTGACAAGTACATTCAGTGTTCTTCATGGAATCATGGTAAAGATTTTAGTTTCCAGTATTAAAAGGAAATCATTGAAAGGTAAAGTATTCTTTCTTTTGTTTTTCTCTGTAAAAGCGGTCTTTCATTTTCTGAAATTCTATTTTGTGACTTCTTAAGATATATTCAAGAGTGATTAAAATCTTAGTCTACTTTCATTTACTTTAAACTCTCTGATATTCGTATTTATCACAAGGTTCATTGATTTATTTTTTACTATTCTTGAGGAATGGCAAAGCCCATTAGATAGTAACTAATGATCAAGGACTTTTTTCTTTTCATGTAAATCAAAGAAAAATTTTATTCTCAATTTTAGTATCTTGAGTTTTCATTAACTCCCATACATTAATATGCTCCAGTTAGGTTCTTGGATTTTATTTTTAATGTCATGCTATAAAGAAAGGTAAAGTGTGCCAAAATCATGATTATATTGGCAGAGTTGTTAAATCAATAATTCTAATTTTTGTCATGTAAGACACCCTTTCTTTTATGACTAAGAGTCACAGAAGCTTTTAAGTTTTTTTAAATCTGTAGATGTTCTTCTTGCACATCCTATGCTTAGTAATTCTGTATGGTCAGAACAGTCTGTAGACCTCTTTCAATCCTTTATTTCTACACAGACAAGTCCTGGTTTTTATCTTTTATTTTCTCTAATTCTACTTCAATCACTAATTTCTATAACAGTACTCCAAGAAATTAATATTAAAAGTAATTCAGAAGTAAATTCAGAAATTAAGCTACTACAGGAGACAGATATCTGTTACAATTCTGTGAGCCCAGATGAAGGCTTTCATCATGACAACTGTGTGCCACTATATCTCAAGAACTGTTGAGTGGCCACTCTAACACACCTATTTTGTGTCAAAATTTTGAATAAAAAGGTACTGCATGATTTTGAAAATCCTAATATTTACATGTTTGTGCAAAGTATGTTAGTTTGTAAAATTTATGGATGAGAATGATATCACTATTTTGAATAAAAATGTCTTACAGTGAGAACAGGAGCATTGAGAAGGAAATGGCTTAAACTAGCATTTTAAAAGCAATAGTGAAAACAAACGTTACCTTGTGAGTAGACTCAGTCATGATAGGTATCTGTGATGTACTGTGCTCATTTTATGAGTTGTCTTTTTGGTTGCCTGCTTATCAAGAACTGTAAATAAAAGGAAGAGATAAACCTTGTATGTGCCAGAGCCTCATTTTTTTCAATCAAGCTATACTTTGCAGTGAATCAGACACACTAACTACTTTCCAGTCAGAAGTACACACTATAGTCTTATTTTTCTCTCTCTATCCATTGCCCCTTTAATCTTGAAAAGAATGTGAAGAGAAAAGATGATGGTTGTAAAATGGTCTAGATTAAGTCAGAAGACATATTTTAATACCAAAATGTCAGTAAAAGTACAGGCTATGAGGGAGAAGCCAAGAGTTTTCTCTTTATGTTGGCAATTGGATTTTAAGAAATTCAGCTGTACATCTAGTTAGTGAATCAAGAATAACTCCACAGAATCAGACTTTCTGAAGTACTCTTGCTTTGATTTTGATATAATTCTCTATGATACTCTAAAGCTTTTATTCATTTTATCCCGGATTTCCAATTTTAGAAGTAACACAACAGGGAGTCACATGTATAAGGCTACAAATTATACGTGTAGCTGCATAATCTAGGAACATCACAATATTATTGGATACATATTCGAAAGCCATGCGACCCTAAAATTGCTTCGTTTTGTGGAATTGGTGTAAAAGGGTGGTCTGAATCCCATGCAGGGCAAAAGGAAATTCTAACATTAACTAGTCAACAAAGAAAGAATGCCATCTCCTTTCTCTAAGCATAGGGAACTAGTGGGAGTTATTTCTGAAAAGAACTTATCTTTCAGTAAATCTACATGGCAGTTTAAACCTGTGGTTTTCAAATTGTGGTTTCTGAAATAAAATCATCTGGAGAATTGATAAAAATGTAAGTTACCAGACTTCACCCCAGATTTACTAAGTCAGAAATGCAGGGATGGGGTCCAGCCACATCTGCACTTTGGGCAGCTGTTCAGATGATTCTAATGCATGATAAAATTTGACAGCACTAGTTTAGACACTAATTTGCCTAGCAAAGATGGCCTTAAAGCCTTCAATGAAGTCAATCATTGCATTTTTTTCTTACATTTAATGATTTTTTTTATTTGTTTTTATAATCATCAGTAACATTTTAGAAGTAGTGTTGCTACTACTGAAGTTCTTGATTTGGTACAATTTTCATTTTAATTTTCTCAAAATAATGCACTACTATGAGGAATTTTAGAAGAAAACCATGTATGATATTGTTTTTCTCTTAAAGTTTATATCTGTCTTACAGTTAGCAATGTGATTGAGATGCTAACTAAAACCTTTAGGAAATTAACAGAATTTAGATTTTATAATCATTTCAGGCCTATTATAATCTTCTATTGCAATATCACTATTAATTATATGTCAGTATATTCATTAATTGTCATTGATAAAATAGAAAATTTTATTTCTGTAGTTAAGTAGTCAACAAGAAAATTAAAAGATGCCAAAGGAATGTGACCATATTAATGGCTGGTACTTTGAGTGATTAATGCATCCTGCTTTGAAAAACAATGTTTGCCTCTGACATACCATATAGAATAAAATAATTCATTTATCATTCATACATGTATAAACATATATATATGTTTATACATAGTACTTACTATATATATGTGTGTGTGTGTGTGTGTGTGTGTGTGTGTGTGTATATATGTATATATAGTGGCATGAGATGTAATATTAAATCAGAAAAGGACTTACCAAGAAGGTTTATTTGAAGAAATACCCAAAGGTGTAGATAGAATGAGGCACGTGGATATCTGGGGGAAGATCAGTACAGGCAGAGGGAACAGCAAGGGCAAAGGTGTGCAGAATTGTGTGTGTCTTGCTCCAAAGTCATCAAAGAAGCTAGCGTGGCTGGAGCAAAGTGAGCAAGGGAGATAGCAGCAGAGGACAGAGAAACCAGATAGAAGGCTTTCGTACTAGTTTAGGCCCAAGATGGTTAAGCGTTGAGCAAGACAGAAGTGGAGGTAGTGAGAAGTGGACAGATTAAGGGGATGTTTTAAAGGTAAATTTAGTAGGATTAGTTGGCAGATTGATTTGGGCTGTGAAGGAAAAATATACATTAAACAGGATTCTGGGTTTTTGTCCTGATCAATTAGATGATTAGAGTTGCTCTTACTGAGATATGGACATTCTTCTAACATTCTGTTAGAAATAAATTTGGGGGGAATACTGGGAGTTCATTTTGGGACATTCATTAAATTTGGGATGCTTATTAGATATGCAAGGAGGTATGTCAGGTAGATAATTAGAACTATAGGTCTAGGGTTCAAGGTAGAGGTATCTAATATAGACATAAATTTAGAAATAATTACTTTATGGATGATATTTTAAAATATGAGGTTAGCTGGGATCGCCTAGGGAGTGAGTATGAAGAGAAGAGAAGTAAAAAGTCTGCGATCACGGATACTCCAAAGCTTAGATGTTAGGGAGATGAGGAGGAACCAGCAAAGGAGACTGAAGTGTGGCCACTGACATCAGGTGAATCAAATGTTGCTAATAAATCAAGTAATAAGAGGACTAAAAATTGACCATTTGATTCAGCAGCATGGAGATCTTTGGTGACATTATGAAGGTGAAACCCTAATTGGGGCAAGTTTAAGGTAGAGTGGGAGGAGGACGCGAACAGTGATAAATATTTTAAGGAGTTTTACTATAAAAGTGAGCAGGTATTAAGGGATGTAGCTAGATGGGGATGTAGGGTCAATTTTTGTTTTGTTTTTTTTTAAGATGGTAAAAGCATTTTTATTTGTTTTGTTTTTTAAAGACGGTAAAAGTATCATTTGTTCGTGGATAAAACAATGTGGTTAAAAGAAAATAATTATGTTTGTGGGAAAAAGAGGGGAAAATTGCCAAAGTAATGTAATGTCATTTCTTTAGAAAAAGGAATGCAATTGCTTACACAAGTAGAGAGATTGGCTTTAGACAGAAGCACAAATGATTCATCTATTAAGAACAAAATGAAAGTGGGGACAGATGAGGGTAGACATGGTAGTAATTAGTACTTAGAAGGGCTGTTCTTGTTGCCTGTGTGTTTCAGTAATACTGGAAGCAAGTCGTGATCTGAGGTGAGGATGAAGGAAGGGGTGTTAGAAGTTTGAGAAGAGAAGACAGGAAATAGTAGATTCATTACTGCCCTAGGGCCTACCTGAGGTTTATGGCTATAAATTTAAAGGGTAACCAGCCAGCATTGTGTGTTTTTCCCCCCATCACTTTGGCTGCATGGTGCAAGCATGTATGGAGTAGACGGTAAACTGGATTACCAGAATTGAGATTTTGCGTGGTACAATAAAAGCCTTTAGAATATATGCAAGGGATTTTAATGAAGAAACATGGAATTTAATCTGGATAATGAGTAAAATGGGGAAATGAGGATGATGGAAGTTTATATAATCAATTTATTACAGGTCATAGAGAGGATTTTAAAAAGCATTTGGAGTGGAGTACGAAAGGGACCTAGAAACATAAGAATTATGGGTAGAAAGTGGGATGCTGTTATCTGAGATTAAGGAAGGTGTACAGATATTGTTAATTGATTTAGAGTATAACCTGAGAGTAAGGCTGACTGTATTATTGTGTTTGCTTACCTTCTTGATGTTGTTTATTTGTATTACAAATCATAATAATGAGCTCCAAATAGATCTTACCTTAAAAAGTTATTATTATATTTTTTACCAAGAAGATAAATACCAATTTCAAGTAACAGACAACAGATCGAAACATTTGCTTCTGTCCTAGAGCCATTTGGAGAATTAACCCAAAAACTAATTTGCAAATAATCTTGTACTTTTATTGTTTTGCCAGCTGTTTATACTCAGAAAGTAAATGAAATGCCAAAAACGTTTACGTTATGAAACCTGAATTATTGAGTTCTACTTCCCAAGAGTTAAGTAATATTAATTCTAAATGTGACTATTAAGTTCCTTTCTGTAACCATGTTCTTTCTTTATTGGCATGCATTACTGTTTCAAATCAAATTAGTTATAAATATATTTTTAGAAATTGTATTTAAAATGTCACCTTTTGATATTTCACCACTCACCATTCCATCACACCAAAATTAAAGCCAATAATAATAAATACTTGTTTTTATACAAATATAATTAAGTACAACTTTTAAAATATTTTATAGTTTCATTTAATATTTACTCATTAAGATGGTATAATCTTCATTTTCCAGATTGACAAACAAAACTAGTAAGGTTAATATACTTGCATACAAGCCAGAGTTAGAGATGATATTAAGTTCTTCTGAGCTTTGATTTAGTAATATGATATTCACACTGTGATCCACCCACTGATTTCCTCAAAGAGACATTTTTGAATGGATTCAGCCTTTAGAAATTTGGACTAAGCTTGAAATTTTATTGCATGCCCGTATTTTCTTCAACCCAGTAAAATAATATGGTCTTGGAACTCAAACCTAATAGTAATTCAAGTAAGACAATTGCTCAACTAGGTAGGTAGTTAGCACCCTGGGTGGTATAATTTTACTAAGTCAAGGATGTCAAACATGAAAATCAAGAGCCATACTCTACCAACTTATTTGTAGCAGAGAGGATTTATCTGTCTCGTTACTGTTTTCTAGTGAACCCAGCCTCAGATTGTCTCAAGACAACATTGTAGACAGACAATACTAAGAGATGAACACTGACATACAAGAAAAAACTGTTTTCCATTCAGGATCTGGGAATTACATATTTGAAAGGATTAAGGTAACATCTCCAAATGTTCCCTGTATAGCCAAAGAATAGTTTGGGTACTAAAAAAAATCTTGGCTGAATATACATAGATCTAGTGCTTAAATTAGAAAGCATTGCCAATTATTAGGTATAAGTTATGGGAAATGTATAGAATATATACTGTTAATAAAATAGACATAGCATCTTTTCTCAGGGAGTCTACAGTTTTTTAAAGAATGATGGGTAGGTAGAGGTTTAGACAAACTTTAAACAGTTACATCACGATTACAAATTGTGATCATTTCTATGAGGAAGTATAGCATGCTATTAGAGTAAAAGAGGGGAACTTAACTTACATGGGTGGAATCAGACAAAGTATCAATGTAGAGGTGGTACTAGAACTGCAAACTACAGGGTGAATGGGTATTTACCATGGCAAGGCAACAAACAGTTCTTGTGTGCTTATGTGTGTGTAGCTGGGGTTCATGGGTGTAAATGAGGAGAGCATTCCTCCTCAGAGCTTCAGAAAGGAACATGCTTGACATGTTTTAGGAACAGAAGAAAGGCCAGTGTGGAGAAACTCTAAGTAAAAGCCTGTGCAGGAATGTTAATGGTCTACTTATGAAGCAAATTATAATGTTACATGATTTTGAATCATTGATGGAGTACAGTAAATGATGCACCATTTGACCTTTATGTTGCTTAAGTAATATAAGTAAAATGTAGATTGTAGTCTTTTGAATGGTGTGAGGTGAGCAAGTGGAGGCAGCTTGTAGAAACAACTCTTGAAAATCTTGTCTGTGCAAATGACTTGGTTAGAAATCTACACTGCAAGTAACAAGAAGACTTTTAGTAAACTTAACTAAAAAAGAGCATTTATGAAAGGATTATATGGGCTTCAAGGGCTGGGATTCATATCAGAAATAGACTGGAATCAGGGATTGGAACTCTGCATAGATCCTACAAATAACTGTCTTTTTTGCACCTCTGCATTTCATCCAAAATCTACCTCTGCTGTGTTTTCTTTCTCTTAGTGATTATTCTGTGAGACCACATCTCAACCCAGAAAACATGTTGTTGCATTTTGAATGGAATGCCACATATTTTAAAATGGCCTAATTATACAACAATCTAATTTACATTTGTAATGTTGATATAGAAGTAAGATAGTGAAGGTATATTTACTCCAGTTAGTCATATAAAATTCAGAAATCAACAGCTTGTTGGTAATAACTATTTGGTTGATATTTAAATATATTCAAATGTCCAAATATAAGTTAAAACAGCTTCAAGATTGTTATAGACTGAATTGTGTCACTCCGAACTTTATGTGGTAAAGCCCTAACCTCAAAAGTGACTATTTTTATTACAGAAAGGGCTTTTTAAAAAATTTTTTATTTCTGCATATTATAAGGGTACAAATGTTTAGGTTACGTATGTTGCCCTTCCCTCCCCACCCCCCAGTCAGAGCTTCAAGCGTGTCCATGACCCAGATAGTGCGCATCATGCTCATTATGTTTGTATATAATCCATCCCCTCCTCCCCCCTTCCATCTGCCCGATGCCCGATAAATGTTTTTCCCATATGTGCATTTAGGTGTTGATCAGTGAAGCCAATTTGCTGGTGAGTACATGTGGTGCTTATTTTTCCATTCTTGGGATACTTCACTTAGCAGAATGGGTTCCAGCTCTATCCAGGAAAATACAAGAGGTGCTATATCACCATTGTTTCTTATAGCTGAGTAGTACTCCATGGTATGCACATACCACATTTTATTAATCCACTCATGTATTGATGGACACTTGGGTTGTTTCCACATCTTTGCAATTGTGAATTGTGCTACTATAAACATTCGAGTGCAGATGTCATTTTTTATAGAATGTCTTTTGTTCTTTTGGGTAGATGCCCAGTAATGGGATTGCTGGATCAAATGGTAGACCTGCTTGTATCTCTTTAAGGCATCTCCATATTACTTTCCACAGAGGTTGCACTAGTTTGCAGTCCCACCAGCAGTGTATGAGTGTTCCTATCTCTCCGCATCCATGCCAACATTTAATGTTTTGGGACTTTTTGATAAAGGCCATTCTCACTGGAGATAAATGATATCTTATTGTGGTTTTGATTTGCATTTCCCTGATGATTAGAGATGTTGAGCATTTTTTCATATGTTTTTGGCCATTATTCTGTCTTCTTTTGAAAAGTTTCTGTTCACGTCCTTTGCCCACTTTTTGATAGGGTTGTTTGATTTTTTTCTTGCTGATTTTCCTGAATTCTAAATAGATTCTACATATCAGCCCTTTATCAGATGTGTAGAATGCCAATGTTTTCTCCCATTCTGTAGGTTGTCTGTTTGCTCTTGTGGCAGTTTCTTTGGCTGTGCAGAAGCTTTTTAATTTGATCAGGTCCCATTTATTTATTTTGGTTGTTGCTGTGTTTGCCTTTGGGGTCTTATTCATAAACTCTTTGCCTCGGCCCATGTCTATAAGAGTTTTTCCAACATTTTCTTCTAGAATTCTAATAGTTTCACACCTTAGGTTTAAATCTGTTACCCAGCATGAGTTGATTTTTGTGAGAGGTGAAAGGTGTGGATCCCGTTTCAGTCTTCTACATGTGGCTATCCAGTTTTCCCAGCACCATTTATTGAATAAAGATTCTTTTCCCCAGTTTGTGTTTTTGTCTGTTTTGTCAAAAATTATATGGCTATATGAGGATGGTTTTATATCTGGGTTCTCGGTTCTGTTCCACTGGTCAATGTCCCTGTTCTTGTGCCAGTATCAAGTGTTTTCATTACTATAGCCTTGTAGTATAGTTTAAAGTCTGGTAAAAAAAAAAACCTTCCATTTTGTTTTTATTGCCTAGGATTGCTTTTTCTATATGGGGTCTTCTCTGGTTCCATACAAAGTGTAAAATTAATTTTTCTACATCTGTGAACAATGATGTTGGTATTTTAACAGGGATTGCATTCAATCTGTAGATCACTTTGGGTAGTATAGACATCTTAACAATGTTGATTCTGCCGACCCACGAGCATGGTATGGTTTTCCACCTGTTTATTTCCTCTGCTGTTTCCTTCCTCAGTGTTTCATAGTTCTCCCTGTAGAGGTCTTTTACCTCCTTAGTTAAATGTATTCCCAGGTACTTTATTTTCTTTGTTGCTGTTGTGAAGGGTATTGAGTCTTTGATTTGGTTCTCAGTTTGACTGTTATTGGCATATATGAATGCCTCTAATTTGTGTGTATTGATTTTGAATCCTGAGACTTTACTGAAAGGGCTTTTAGAGAGGTAATTAGGGTTTAAAAAAGGTTATAATGGTGGGCCCTAGTCTGATAGAGTTGATGTCCTATAGACATCACGGAAGAGGAATAGACACCACAGAGCTCACTGCATGAGCACAGAGGAAAGGCCATGTGAAGCCAAAGCCAGAAGGTGCCTGTCTATAAGCCAGGAAGAGAGTCCTCACCAGAAATCAAATTTTCCAGTACCTTGACCATGCACTCATGGCCTCCAGAACTGTGAGAAAATAAATGTCTGTTGGTTAAGCCACCTAATCTGTGGTATTTTGTTTTGGCAGCCAGAGCAGACTAATACAAAGTTATTTATTTAAATCACAAGTTTAAGAATTAATTTTCACAGCTAAAGTTGCATTTTTGTTAAGTGGAATGTTTCTACTTGTCTTATTCTTTACCAAGCACATTAATATCTCAACAGATAAATAATTAGAATGAGAAGGCTGATATCAGATATGGGCACTCTAATAGCTTAACAACCTTAATATACATCTATAGTAAACTCATTTCCTGTCTCCCTGATAATTATTCCAAACTTATCAACTGTTTCAAACATGCTGACCCATCCATCCTTTCCTTAATTCATAGATAAAAATAGAAATTTTTAGATGAATTTGCTCTTTATTTTTCCAGCACCAAACTCAAACCTGCCTACAAAAAGAAAAGAAACATCTCTAACTGAAGGGAGATGTGGAAAAATAAAAAAAAAAATAAAAATAATATTAGAGAAACTAAAACATGTTGAATATTATAGTTTAAAGCTACTAGAACCAGCAAAAAATAAAAGGATGGTGTAGAAGAGAAAAAACAAATAATTAATGGATTATAGTCTTGGAGAACGTGGGAGAAAATGGGATCCATTGGCACGTGTGAAAAGATTGGTCTCTACTAGAATAGACACTATCTCCGTTGTGTTAAAGAAAGAAAGATAGTAAGTGTCCAGATGTTACAGAACCCATATTTTGTTTTCTCAGAGGTAGAGATGACATTTGATAATTTTTTCATTAAAAATGATCACACAAAGTTGTTTTGTTCATATTAACATATAGATCTTTGATATTTTAATTGACAATATGAACAGATTTAATTACTTTGCAGGGAAAAAACAGCTTTTCTCTAAAAGAGTTCTTGCAGCCTACCTCCATGTAGCCATACACTTAGACAAGAATTCGAATGGACACTTAACATAATTAAAAATTTATCTTTTACAATAAGACATTACCAGAAATGTCCATATACTTGGTATCTGACACATTTTCTTTCAAATAATACATAGACCACTTGCTCCTTAGGTTCTTGGGAGGTTGTTTACCATCTATCCCTTGTCAAACTGTAAACAATATGTCAACTTTTAATTATTCTTAAATTAAACACTTGAAATGTTCTTTCTGTAGACCCTCTCCTTTTCTACTTATTTTAGCTGTATCTCATAGAATTGCCTCATGAAATGTGCTTTGTAATATATTTAGTAAAACTTATACACATATCACCTAACACTTTCTTTTCTATTTTTTCAAATTCATTGAACATATGCAAACTGTTTTCTCACTTTAATAATAGCAATTAAGACTCTTCTCCTGCAATTGTTACTGGTAAGTAACCCAACCTTTTGCTCTTTTCACTTTTCTTAATAAGAGGTTCAGAATTTAGTTTCGAGCTTAATTTCTATAGTTTTCCTAAGTCAGTCATTCCTTTGAGTTTTAATTTTTAGTATTCTATTGCTTTGTGCTGTTTCTAGTTTTATTGTACCTAGGCCATCACAAATGTTTTTGGGAAGGAGATAGATTATCAGTAAGCTCATTAATTTCAAACAGTAGCCAACATTTACCTTATAAATCTATTTTTGAACTTTGTCTTAATTATTACTGGCATAAGGTATTAGGTTAAAATTAAATATTATCAATAACATGTATTGAAGAGTAAAACCACATTAGCAAATTATAATTGAGGATTGGTTTAAAATATAACTTCAAAATATTAAGACATATTTTGAAAAACTAATAAATTGCTTATAACAGTTTCAAAATAATTTGTGTCCAGTAATGTGATCAAAGATATTTTTGTGTTTGTGCAATAATTTGTGTCACTTGAATTTTTCAAAGAAAGGACATTGAAAATTTGCTAATTTTAGCAACTTTTGTTTTCAACCTGACTAGCAGAGGTGTTTTTAATATTGTTTTACAGTATATGCAACAAAAGCTTATTTAGTTGGTGTAGTCTCAGTAATTTTAGTTTATCTCTGGATTTAATTCTTTTAAGGGCTCCCTATTCTAGTACTTAGCAAAGTGCCAGGCCCTCCCTGCTTCTCTGTCACCTCCTATTGGTTCCCTGATGGATTCATGTTGATAAACCATGTCATGGAGAGTTCATGTAACTGTGATATGTATCTCTTTTTTGTTATCTATTTTCTTAAAAGGACGATAAATGTCAACTTTTGAAAATGGACTACAAAGAAAAGGAAGTGATTTATTAATAACTGGGGGAAAATTATTTTAATGAGCACATTGAGCTAGGAGGTTCTTTTTTTTTTTTCCTTTGCAACTTTTCTGTAAAGGAAGTTCTGTTTAGCAGGAGGTTTTAAAAAATTCTTGAAAAAGTAAGGAATGAAGTTAAGATTTGTTATTTATAGTAAGGTAAATACTCTAAAGTAAAATCATAATTAAAAATATTCCTTATATGGTTTAGTAAAAAGTAATATATATTTTCTGTAATGATTAAAGATCAAATGCACTTTTGATATAAATGCTAATATCAAAAGTGATAGTAGGCTGGGGCAGTGACTCATGCCTATAATCTCAGCACTTTGGGAGGCAGGAGGATCGCTTGAGATCAGGAGTTTGAAACCAGCCTAGGCAACGTATGGCTACTCCATCTCTATGAAACAAAAAAATTAGGTGGGTGTGGTGGTGTGTGACTATAGTCCCAGCTACTTGGGAGACTGAAGTGGAAGGATCACTTGAGCCCAGGAGTTTCAAGCTGCAGTCAGTGAGCTGTGATTGTACTCTACCCTGGGCAATAGGGTGAGACCTGTCCAAAAAAAAAAAAAAAGAGATAGGGCAATTATTAGAAATTGGTTGATTAATTGAATTTCCTCTTATCCTCTGTTACTAATTCTCTAAGTTTCAGTTCCTAAATAAATAATTATAGTAATCTATTTTAAAGCGTACTGATAGATAAAATAATATTTTTATTTTATGAGTATTTGAATATTCATGAAGCTTTCATTTTATATATGTAAAGCAGACACAAAAATTCATTCTTATGGATTTTGATCAACATTCTGATTATGTGGTTTCCTATATTTCAGTAAATCAATAATTAGACTTGGGAATTTGAACTAAAATACATGTTTATTTTATGAATTAATTTTAACTGCTTTTTAAAAATCTATATAAACATTGCTTTACCTGGACAATTAGGTTTTTACTTAAAAGTGTTATCAAGGAGTAGTTGATGAATCAGTTACTTTCGAAGGTAAGACTCTATCCTTGATTTATGACCATAAACTGAACCTCCAATTTAAGATGTGCCACAAATATCTACTGATAGGTAATAATACAGAATCATTATTTCTACTAGAAAAACATTTTAGATCAGATACCATTTGCCTTTTTTTAACAAAGTATGTATTGAATGCTTCCATGTGCAGGCACTGTGTAAGCACTACCTCATTTAATACTCCCACCACCCTTAAGTCCCATTTGTGGATGGGGAAACTAGGACTTAAAGACATTAAGTAGCTGCCCATGACTAATAAAACATGATACTCGGAATAAAATTTGGGTTTATCTGATTCTTCAGGGCATTATCTTTTCTTTACTCATGACACCCTCTTTCTTCAAATATAAAGGAAAAGACTATTTTCATATCGATGTCACCAGGATGACCCTAGCAAAGTGGATGGAAAGACTTTAGCAGTTTTTTTTTCTTCTCTTTTATTTCTTTCTTTTAACATTTTTTCTTTTGTAGTCATTGTCTAGAAGCACAGCTACTCAAGAACCAGAAAGCCCAAATGCTATAAATAGTCCCATGACCCGCCGCTTGGCGGGTCCAGACCTGCACAAAACTGGTGCAGACCAGAGTGGGCAACCTTGTTACCTTTAACTCATTGACATATCATTATAATACTAAATAATCACTCACCCAGGTGCAACTCCCTGCCATTTTTTTGTACGTGTGATATCTGAAAAAGCCTGTACATGCACTGTGTCTGCATATCTGAAACTCTACCCTGTACATGATTACACACCTTCTTCCTCCTGTATCTAACTCTTTAAACTTCCACATCTCCCTTTGCTCAAGTAGAGGGCGCCTTTAGAGCAAAAGCTCACCCTTCTCCATTCTTTGGCCAAAGAATAAAGAATCTGAATGCCTATCCCCTGGATGTTCTCTCTTTGTGGCTGATATAAAGCAGGAAAGAACACAGTTTTTTGGTGACATTGACATTTGTGAAAGATACTTCAGATTCCTTCTTGATACCTCAAAATCACAAACATGAACATATTTTAGAAGTTTTTCATGTGAGTAACTTTTCTATTGAGAATCACTGATGATTTTGTACATCCTTGCACCATAAAATAATATTTTTCATTTTGATTTTAGTTTTCTCTCTGAATTGACAACTGAATTGATGGACAGCTGTGCACCAGTTGGAACACTGAACCAGTTTTGCAAATCACTTTTTGCTTTTTTTTTTTTTTTTTTTGGTACAGAGTATATATTATAATAGTAAAATAATAAACAAATACAATGTCATCCAAAATTCTAATTTTTTATTCATTTCAAAACTCCAACTGAAGACTCAGAATTAATTAGCCCTCTTTCCATTCTCTTTATTACCCTCACAAGTGCTA
This sequence comes from Indri indri, assembly GCA_004363605.1. Classification (NCBI taxonomy): domain Eukaryota; kingdom Metazoa; phylum Chordata; class Mammalia; order Primates; family Indriidae; genus Indri; species Indri indri. Next base: position 28,238 of record RJWJ010004346.1, read on the forward strand.
GCAGTTGGCTTCTACTTGTTGAATAATTTCTTTGGTGAAAGAGGGTGGTTTTTCACATATAGACATCAAACGTGAGTTACAACTGAGTACACATGAAGCCACAGTAGCATTTGGCTTGGATCACTGAAAGCTAAGACATGGTAACTTGTGCAACACACAAACTGAAAATTATTTTACATCATGGACTTTCAGATCACTTAAAAGTACTCAAAAGAGTAAATTTTAAAGCCCTGTCACTCAAGGGCTTTAAAGCAGTCTACTCTAGGATGAAACAAATGACAACACAGATGACAGTATGTACCCCATTTTTATTTGAGTTTAAAAATTTTACAAATATTTACAAGTAACTATTTATGTGACTGAATATATTGAACTGCCCAGAAATCCAAGAAACAATAAGGAGACAATTTTAAGATTGATTGAGTTCTAATCAAGATAACACAGAATGTTTTTTGAAGAAAGTATTAACATTCATGTCTGATCGATTCAATGATTGTACTCTGAACTTCCTGTACTAAATTAGTGTTTTTCTTTTGGATTTAAAAATTAAAACATACACACACAAGCAAACACACACAAGGCCCACTAAGCATTAATAATTAAAACAGGGCTTATTTACATCTTTATGTATTTATAAGTAAACTGTAGTTAATTTAAAAAATATGAATAAACTCTACTTAATTTATCAAAGAAATAAATGTGGAGATATATATATATATACACCCCTTGAAAATATTTACTTGTTTCTCTAATATTAGAGTGCAGCATAATGTATCATTTTTGAGAGAATACTTATTAAAAAGGGCAAACTCTTCAGTTGTATGTAACTGTCATGGATTTAGTTTCCAACAGAGTATACTAAAAAGTGTAGAAAAATACTTTATTTAACAAAATAAAACCATATAGCCACATTTACTGTTCCTGATTTATCACCATTATTTCTGACTCAGAATATCCCTCCCTCGATGTACTGTTTTATGCCTTGTGATTCAGAATGCCATTTTATAGCATGTTGCAGTACTTCAGGAAGAAGAAGACCCAAATTCCTAACATTGCTATAAATCAGGGAGCCCATAGCTGTGACATTACTTGCAAGGTTAACCAACCCCTGAGTCTCTGAGATATTCTTTTATTATTGAATACAGATGCTATTATAGTTCTCTTCTGGAGGACTCAGGTATAACTGGCTTGTAGGTCATTTTCTTAAGTGAAGACAGAAAACAATTCTGCTTTATCAGGTTGTTTTCACTTTAGTCTTAGATATAATCATTTCCTTCATCTGTCTTTTTAGTTCCACTTCTCATATACACACATAACTCACCACATCAGAAATTCTCCCTTTCTCTTTGAGACACCTAGCCTATTTGCCTTACCCAGACTGCCTTGCTCTAAATCAGCTTTAATCATTTTTCTTACTTAAAGACTGTTAATAACTTATGTGTTCTTTTCCCTGGACATTGATTTTAATAAAGAACAAAAATATAAACATTCCAATGGTGACATTTCAGGCATTGTGACAGGCTATTGAGGGAAAAATTTTGGCCATGTACTTCTTATTGCCCCCTACCACACAAGATCAGAGATTGCATAAATCTTTAAGCCTAGCTTGCTGCAGTCTATTTCTGAAGAATGTCCTAGTGTCGCAGGTATTCCTGTTAACTTTTCTCACTCTACGATATTATATGCATTTCTTCTGTAACTACCCTTGCTTCTTTTTTTTCTTCTAAGTTCATGTCAGATAGGTAATGTGGGTAATGTGATGTAACAAGGTTAGAGGGAGATACATCTCACACATGAACATGAAAATTCAGTTGTCACACTTATCAACCACAAAAGGATCACTTTGTTTTTGATATATACATTGAACATACTTTTATTAACATTTATTTCTATTCATTCATTTTCTCAAAGATTAGACTTTTTCACTGCTATGTGTAATTTCTCTCTTGTTTTTCCTTTGGGAAGTGTGTGATATACCTATGTTAATGCTTGAATACTGTAGCAGAGTGACCATCACTTTATATCTAGGAAAGGTGGCCTGTGTTAGCAAAACATACAGATAAATAAAAAAGCAGTTACACAAAACTCTGAAGCTAGCATTAAAGGAAGAGTAAGCAAAAAATATTTATATTAAATAAATGACATTTCTAGAATATCAGTACAGTTTTAAAAATAGTATATATTAATGAATTATAAGAAACTTCACTTCATTGAAAGAAAACAAGGAAACTAAAAATGGAATATATGAAAAAATGTAAGTAACAATAACTCTATTTATTATATGTTCACTTTATGCCAGACACGATGATAAGGAAGCTAAATGACTTACCTAGTGAAATTCTGCCCAGTTACCCTCTAAGAAAGTATCATTGTTATACCCTTTCACACATGAGGAAACTGAGGTTAAAGATGTTTGGTAATACAAGCAAGGTTACCCAGCTGGGAGGAGCAAGAGCTAGGATTTAAGTCCGAGGCCACTTGACTTACGGTGTCTGATTATTCATGCACTGAGTTGTTGCTCTATATAAACTCTCTTTAGAAAGCATGTAAATTCAAGACCAGAAGCAACATGGGTGTCTAATGGATTAAAAGTCTTCTTTGCAAGTGAACACTGAAAGGCACAATTAAAATTCACTTCCTCTCAACTATTAGGTTATCAAATATGAAATTCTGATTTTGAATCAAAAGTTTATTATATCTCAAACAAAAAACAGTACAATTAATCAGTGTGCCTAAACTATCAACACAGTTTTGCCATCTTAACAGGAGCTTGCTTATGCCAGCAGTGACGAAGCCTGGAGAGTGAGTGGCCATGTCACCAAAGGCATTTTCCACAGTTTGCTTGCAAGAAGTGGTCCAAAACCTGGAAAAAGTGGTAGTCGGTGCAAGGTCTGGTGAATATGGTGGATAACAGAGAGTTTCCAAGTTCAGCTTCTGTAGTTTGAGCAACATTGTTTTTTGTGAAATGTGGTCTTATAAGAGGATTGACTTATCTCTATTGACCAGTCTTGGCTGCTTAATTGCCAACATTCTCATCATTTCATCCAATTGGTTGCAGTAGACATCTGCTGTAATTGACCAGGTTTCATGAAGCTGTAGTGGATAACACTAGCACTGGACCCCCCAAACAGACACCATTAGCTCTTTTTGTTGAATATTCAGTTTTGGACTGTGTTTCAACACTTCATCTTTATCCAACCATTGTGTCAAATGCTTGTGATTGTCAAAAAGACAGTTTTCATCACATGTAACAATACGGTGTAGAAATGGTTTGACTTTATGTCGTCACAGCAAAGAAAGGCAAACTTTGAGACGTTTCTCTGCTGATGCTCATTTAATTCATACGGTACCCACCTATCCAGCTTTTTTACCTTGCTGATTTGTTTCAAATGGTCCGATATTATTGTAATAATGTCAAACCTTGCTGCTAATTCAGGAGTAGGTTGAGATGGATTTGCTTCCACTACAGCTTTCAGCTCATCATTATCCACCTTGGTCTCAGGTCATCCACATTGCTCATTTTCAAGATTAAAATCACCAGAATGGAACTTCTCAAACCTTCGATGTACTGTGCGTTCATTAGCCACATCCTTCCCAAATACCTTGTCGATATTTCGAGCTGTCTGTGCTGCATTAGTTCCACAATGGAATTCATGTTCAAAAATAACAAGAATTTTTGACTTATCCATGATTTCACAAAAATTGCTCTAAAAAAATTGAAAGATAATCTCACAAGGCAAACCGTGCATTTGAAAGAATGAGGATATACCTTCACAATATAAAAACAACAAAAAACAAATAAACAAAACAAGAAGTGTCAAAGTGGAATGTCAGAGATATCAACTGTGAAACTAAGTAGTTAAGGAAATTGGACATTACATACTTAATAACCTAATAATTCAGAATGCGGCTAATAAAAAAATGTGTAAAACCAAGAACTATTGGCAGAGCACTAGCAATGTACAAAGCCCAACAATTTTGCATTTGCTGCCAATACTCAGGTTTGCTAATCTCTCTGAAACAGTACTTCTCAGTGTCTTAGGTAATTTCACTCTTTGATTAATGTATAAATCTTACAACCACATTCAACATTATTTGAAATTTTAGAATAAAATTAATATGATGCCTAAATACACACCCTAGCAATGAGACAAGATAATCATTATTTTCTCATCACTCAGGACTTCTCTGTACCTCCCCAGATTCTGATCTGTAACCTCTATCCCTGGAGGAAGGTCAATATAACACACACACAAAGTACCTGTCTTCCCAGGGACATGGTCCCCATTTATTTAGCACTGGAGCACTAGGAAAACTGTTTACTTTGCAACAATAGAGGGAAATTTCCTAAATGTTCCTGAGGTTTCAGAGGAATAGATTATATGAAACCAGATAATAAGAACATGGTGGGAGGCTAGAAAAGACCAACATAGAAATAAATGTGAATGAAGCAAGAGAATATTCACACCAGAATAACATAGTGTGAGGAAAGAAAATTTGGATGGTTAAAACTATGATGACTTTTATGTCTTTATCATTCCAGCTTTTTGGAGATAGATCATATAAACTGTCAGTTAATTGTAGTCTGGTCTATTGCAGTACTTGCCCACAAAGGTTAGGAAGATCAGCAAAGTGTAAAAAAACTAAGCTCTGCAACAAGACACATGACAAAATCTCATTTTTGTAAAAGACATGTATTCCTGTGTATGTATTTTTATATTTATATTAAAGCATGGGGAAAAAACTGTTAATAGTGAGGAAGAATTGGAAACAGGTAGCAAGTAGTGTAGTGTTATGTTTTGGCTTGTGTGTATATTATTTGAACATTTTATAGATAGAATGGATTCATGTATTTCTTTTATAATTAAGAAAGACGACAACAATGAATTCACAGAAAAAAGCACATCAGAGTTAGGATTTTTTTTTTCAAAATTTATTTAAGTCACCTTCCACTAATCACTTGGTTAAGATCAAAACAACAGCAACAAAAATTTAATAAGGAGGGTGATAACACAGTTTGCTCTTAAATCACATTCAGCTAAATCTTAAGAGTTTTTTATTTGTGTCTTCCTTTCTCCTTCTGTTTATTCTTTTCTTTGCTCTGCTCCTCTTTTCTTTCTTCTTCCTTTCTTCTCTCACTGACTCTGTTTTTCCTTTAAAGATCTATTGGTCTAATGAATTGCCAGCAAAAGCAAAAAAGGAAAGAAAAATCGTAGGGTGGTAACCTGAAGGTCAGCCTTAGAAAGGATGGCTCATTATGTATCTTTAATCTCCTTGAAGAGAGGAATAAGGTAGATTATATATTTAAATATTCCATCATTCATTATAGTTTTTCATAGAGAGTAGACAAAGTACTAGAGGAGTAATTAAAAGACCTTTTTATTCTTGTCCCTCTGAATGGTTTTATAGTGCTTTGCACCGTGTTTTCTATAGTTGGCTTTCATAATATGTGCACTTTGACCAAGGGACAAATGTTTTCTCGTGCAGCTGTCTATTTATTTAGTAGATATATTTGTAGTTACTATATGCAGACTGTATTAGGAGCTCATGATATGTCTTTGCTGATCATTTCAACAACTTTGAATGGTTGGTATTAAAATTTTATTTTATATGAAAGGAAACTGAGGCAAGTATTAAGTTAGTCTAGCCTATGACCACAGTGCAAATGACAGAGCCAGGAATCAAACCCAGGTTGGTCTGTCTCCATAGCCCATTTTTCTCTACTGTAAAATCCTGGTTCCTTGTGTTCAGAAAATCTGTTTTATCACTTTCTTGTGAATCCACTAAATATCTTTTAAATCCAAGATTTTCTACAAAGAAAAGATTATGGTTTTTGTGTCTGCTGTATTATGCCATGTTGCTTACATACTCTTGCTTCAAAAATAAATTAATAAGCCTGATAGTGATTAAGTACAACCCAAGAGAACAGTAGAAGCAGTCAGGGATGGAGGGATGGGGTTCTGTAGTTCGGCTTCATTTTTCTATAGGGAGAACAACTTAGTTCATGTGATGTAGTTTCCATCAGAATGAAAATAGCCTGTGCATTCTGGAGTGTGCGGCAGTAGAAGGAATGTTGAGAGGCCTGTCTGCTTCCTTAAGCCGTAACAATAATGCAGCAGTGCATACAGGACTTAGTTCAGGAAAGATAAACAGAGCCACATACTATTCTTGAAAATGTGAATGAAAAGAGAAAGCTAGTACGGGCTCTATGTCTCTTTCCTACTTAAAAATAATCTATTCAGAAAAGCTATTGAAGTCTTTGTCAGCCACCATTACAGTTATTCAAGTTGGTTTGAGACATAATTGTTATAATTCTACAATTGCACATTGTTACATTAAGAATGACTTAGGAAAAACTGGGTTATCCCACAAACAATTAAAGATACTTTAAAATATTACAATTCTTTAAATGAAAGTCTGTTATGATTGAGAATGAAATAAACACTAAATCATGTACAATACTTAATTCAGCCAAATAAGCTGAAGATTTTGCCACAGATGGGACAGGATGGTGAAAGAGAAAACTTTGTTGGATAATGTAATTTTTTAATCTAATTACCTTTTCAGTACAATGATTCAGAATCGAATATATCTACCAGATTCACTTTCCCAAATTTTACTTGTTCAGATTTACTAAATTAAAATATACGTGGGTATATTTTGAGAAAGCTTCTAGTTGATTCTGATATCCACTGTGATTAAAGACTAATGTTTTGATCTAAGAAGGAAAATTATTAATTTTCTCATATACCGATATATAAATACATACACACATATATACTGTGTATATATGCACACATACTAGACTTTCTCTGTCTCTCTCTCTCTTTAGAATATAAACACCATAAGGGTGAATTTTTTTTTAACCTATCTTATTCATTGTTGTATCCCATATCCCAGTGCCTGGTTCTTAAGGAGACTCTCAGTATGTATTGGTCAAATGAACAGAAATTCTCACAGGGGAGTGGTGGGTTGGGGGGAGAGCAAAATAAAATTATCCAATTATCCATGATTAGGGAAATAGGTCTTAAGCAATTCCTTAGTAGATAGTGTTGAGAAACCTCAAGCCCTGAAGATACAAGCAAGGGTATTGAGAAAGCCATATGGCAAAGCTGGTCTTGTTAATGGTGGGAATTGGAAGGTTCAGATTAATCCTCTATAAGTACTTCTCTTTCTCTCTCTTCCTCTCTCTCTCTTTCTTTCTTTCTTTTTTTTTTTTTTTTTTTTTTTTTTGAGACAGAGTCTCACCCTTTTGCCTGGGCTAGAGTGCCTTGGCGTCATCCTAACTCACAGCAACCTCAAACTACTGGGTTCAAGCGATCCTACTGCCTCAGCCTCCCGAGTAGCTGGGACTACAGGCATGTGCCACCATGCCCGGCTAATTTTTTTCTATATGTTTTTAGTTGTCCGCTTCATTTCTTTCTATTTTTAGTAGAGACGGGGTCTCGCTTCTTGCTCAGGCTAGTTTCGAACTCCTGACCTCAAACAATCCACCCGCCTCGGCCTCCCAGAGTGCTAGGATTACAGGCGTGAGCCACTGCACCCGGCCTCTTTCTGTTTCTTAAAGCTAGTCTTATCGACGGCCTTCTAGGTCTTGCAAATTGGTGCTAATCAACACTTTTTTCTTTTTCCAATTTTGCAAGATGGGTGAGTCCTGGGTTCATGCTACAGCTTTATGCAGATTAAAGTTGCCCAGAGGATTAAGAATTGGTTTGTTTTTCAACTTTCTTCCATGTTGTGAAATTATATGTGAAAATAAGTTGTCACTGACTATTTTACCTGCTTTGTTTAGTAATCCATTTGAAGTACTTTTAGGAGTGTTTGGCACATAATAGGGACTCAATAAATATTTCACTTAAGAATTAAAAATATATATCTCACATATTTATTGAGATTCTAATTAGAGGTTTATTCTTCAATTTATATTTTATGGAACATTGTATAGTCTACCAAGGTCTTAGTGCATTCTTCTAATACCTGGAGCTGGATAAGGCAGTTACTATCCTAGCTATTTTACAGAAGAGGAAACTAAAACACAGAGAGATAAAATTTCTCATTTTATTTCACAAATTTATATAAATTTAGGATTGGAAAGACTATATATTATGTGGTTTAAATATATAGCATTACCAATAACCTGTGTATGCTTGAATTCTTTCGGTGCTGAAGGAGGCCTTACCCCTTACATTATTTCCATCCACCCTATTATAACTTCCTCATAGGTTTATGATTTTATGTCTATCTATGGAGTCATCATCTATAAGATTGGCTATCAACATTTTAGGAAAAAAAGGTACCATATGCCTTCTGAGGAAGGTACCATATGCCTTCTCTTGTCCTGGCTAAACTCTCTGGCTGCTTCAGCTGTCCTTCGTGAGACATGATTTTGAGACTCTTTAACCACCTCTTCTCTAGCTTTTGCCCACATCTTAACTCGTTTAGTCCCTTCACTAATTGTATGCATGACTTAAAAACAATTTCTACTTATGGGTCTCAATTAAGTTTCATATAATTTATCTACCCTATTTCATTTAATCTTTGCAATAACTCAGTTAAATTGTTTTAGTGAAGACTCTTTGGTTGGAGGAACAAAAATCCGTCTGAATTAGATTAAACACAATAAACCCAAAGATGTTTCTTGTCATGGACTCTAAAATACAGTGAGAACTTTTGAAAAGAGGTAAGTCATCTGGGTTTGGAGCTATAAGGTGAGAAGTTTGGACAAGGGAAAAGGAATGAAACTATTCTAAGGAGGAGGCCGAAATGGGCCTGGCAGAATTTATACACCAAGAGCTATCACATTTGTTTTAGAGATAAACTCTCAAGATTTGCTGGAGAATTGAAATTATTTTTCTTGACATACCCAGTCAGCTTGATCAAGGACATAATGCTTGATTAACCTCTTTGCTAGCTGGAAGCTAATCAGCGTCAACTTGACTGAGCTATGGGATGCCTAGATAGCTGGTAAAATATTATTTCTGCATGTGTCTATGGGGGTGTTTCTAGAATAGATAAGTATTAAGATCAGTAGATTGAGTAAAGAACATCCACCTTGATCATCCAATTCACTGAGGGCCCAAATAGAACAAAAAAATGGAGGAAAGGCAATGCAATTTCTCTCTCTCTTCTTGAGCTGGGACATACATCTTTTCCTGGCTTGGGGCATTGGAGCTTCTGTTAATAGTTCTCAGGTCTTTGAACTGGGATGTATTTATGCCACTGGCTTTCCTGGTTCTCTAGTTTGGAGAAGGCAGATTGTGGGACTTCTTGGTCTTCATTAATTGCATGAGCCAATTCTATAATAAATCTCCTCTTATATATCTATATATGTCCTATTGGGTCTGTTTCTTGGGGAAGCCTGACTATACAGTAGTCTACCACCTGACTCCTTCAATAGTAAATAATCTGCATATGACATTTTTAAGTATCTTTGAATTATTCTTTGACAATGGTATCCATACTCTATTTTCTTCATGTATTTTCATCTGTTCCTTTTTTTCCTCCAAAAACCATCTTCCTCTACTTTCTATTTGTTTCTACCCTACAACTTTGATTTACCCATGATGTTGGTTTGCCACATTGTCTTATCTACCTCTAACTTTATTGAACCTTTTTTATCCAGAAAAAAACATCGTGTGATTTGCAATTTAACTAAGAATATATCATTGTGTTGTCTTTATTTCCTCCAAATTGAAACATTTTATTTCTTTTGCAGTTTTAATGATATATACATAATATAATTGATAATGACTCAATTGCATAGTAAATCATTATTACAAATAGGTACTTGCATAAAGAGCCCTGTAAATAAATTAGGTTAAAATTAATCATAATTTTTGCTAAAACTTTTAACTATCAAAACATATCTCATATATGCCTTGTTCAAAACTCCTGTTTTAACTACATGTTATGTATGGAACTAAATACCCTGATTTCCTTATTTCTAAATATCTAATTCTACTTTAAATTTAAGCAAAATATATCAATACATAGGTATTTTATATGTATTTTTCATATAAGCTTGTACAATTGTACTAATCATTTTTTTGTGGGGGTATAGAAAGAAGCACACAGTTTATTTTACTCCTTCTCCAAAGAAAGGGAGAGCACAGTACCAGAAATAAGAGAGGCCCTGAGACCGAATGATTTTAACTCTTTATTAGGGCAGGCTGACGAGGACTAGGGAGAGATTTGTAATCATAAATCAGTTAGCAGAAGACAGCTGAGAAACATTTGAGTTTGTCTTTTTTTGTCTCTCGCCTAGTAGGTTGATAAAAGGAATTTTTTGTTTGTTTGTTTTTTTGTTTGTTTTTTTTTCTTTCTTGGCCATAGATTGACAGTGGAAGACATCTGGTGTTGTTTCTCTCTCAAGAGGTGGGAAGCCCGTGCCTCTGCTGTCTACCTGGGAAATCTTGAAAGCTGTTTAAACAAACTCAAAAAACCTTTTTTTGTTTTAGGTAGTGAATTTTTAAACATTTATTTCAGAATATTATGGGGGTAAAACATTTTGGTTACATGGATTGCTTTTGTACTACTTGAGACAAAGTTATAAGTGTGCCCATGTCCCAGATAGTGTACATCGTATATCCATTAGATATGATTTCACCCACCCCCCTCCCACTTGTTTGATTTCCATTGAGTTTTACTTCCTATTGTGCACCTGAGTGCTATTTAGTTAGTTCCAATTTAATAATGCGCACATGTGGTGTTTTTTTTTTTCCATTGTTGTGATACTTCACTTAGGAGAATGTTCTCCAGTTCCACCCAGATTATTAAAAAAGGTGTTAATTCATTTTTTATGGCTGAGTAGTACTCTATGTTATACATATACCACATTTTATTAATCCACTCAAGAACCGATGGGTACTTGGGTTGATTCCACATCTTTGCAATTGTGAATTGTGCTGCAATAAACATTCAAGTTCAGTGTCCTTTTGATAAAATGATATTTTTTTTCTTTTGTGTATATAGCCAGTAGTGGGGTTACTGGATTAAATGGTAGGTCTACTTTTAGAGGATGCTCATGGATCTGCAGAATCAGCATTGTTAAAATGTCCATGCTACCCAAAGTGATTTACAGATTCAATGCAATCCCCATCAAAATACCAATGTCATTTTTCACAGATCTAGAAAATATAATTCTATGCTTCATTTGGAACCAGAGAAGAGTCTAAATAGCCAAAGCAACCTTAAGCAAAAGGAACCAATCTGTAGGCATCGCTGTACCAGACTTTAAGCTTATACTACAAGGCTATAGTAACCAAAACAGCATGATATGGGCACAAAAATAGAGACACAGACCGTTGGAACAGAATAGAGAACACCGATATAAAACCATCCACATATTGCCATCTGATCTTTGACAAAGCAGACAACAACATAAACGGGGGGAAGAATCCCTATTCAATAAACGGTGCTGGGAAAATTGGAGAGCCACATGCAGAAGATTAAAATAGGATCCGTATTTCTTACCACTCACTAAAATTAGTTCAAGATGGATAACAGACTTAAACCTAACACATGAAGCTATAAGAATTCTAGAAGAAAATGTTGGAAAAACTCTTCTAGATACCGATCTAGGCAAATAATTTATGAAGAAGACCCCAATGACAATCACAGCAATAACAAAAATAAAATAATTGACTACATTAAAAAGCTTCTGTACAGTCAAGGAAACAATCAACAGAGCAAATGGACAACCTACAAAATGGGAAAAAGTATTCACATGCTGTACATCCAATAAAGGGATAATAACCAGAATCTACAAAGAACTCAAACAAATCAACAAGAAAAAAATCAAACAACCCCATTAAAAAGTGGGCAAAAGACATGAACAGAAGCTTTTCAAAAGAAAATAGACAAATGGCAAATAACATATGAAAACATGCTCGACGTCACTAATCATTAAGGAAGTGCAAATCAAAACCACAATGAGATATCACCTAAGTGAGAATGGCTTTTATCAAAAAGTCCGAAAACAATAGATGCTGGCATGGGTGCAGAGAAAAAGGAACACTTATACACTGTTGGTGAATTTGCAAACTAGTACAACCTCTATGGAAAATAGTATGGACTTTTTGACTCCACTATTTGATTATAGTCTCTTTGTGTGGTAGGAATAAAACTTTTAAAATAGTTTCCAATGGTTCCCGCTCAATGTTCCCGATATTCATGCCCTTGTGTATCCCCTACCCCTTGAGTGTGGACTAGTTCTAGTGATTTATTCCAAACATGTAGAATATGGCAAAGGTGATGAGATATCAAATCCAAGATCAGGTTTGGAAAAGGCTATGGTTTTTTCCTTATTTGTAATCTCTTTCTCTGACTCTTCACTTGTTCACTTTGATGAGAATAGGCTGCCATGTTGTGATCTGACTGTGGGAGTAGGCCCATGTAGCAAGAAACCAAGGCAACCTCCCACTAACAGCCAATGAGAAACTGAATCCTGCCAGCAACCACGAGTGACCTTGCATGTTGATGCTTTTCCAGTTGAGTTTTAAGATGACTATAGCCACTGCTGAACAGCTTGATGGTAGTGGTAGACTCTGAAGGACAGGGATCATGCCTAGATTCCTGACTCACAGAAACTCTGAAATAATAAATGTTATTGTGTTAAGCCACCAAGTTTTGGGGTGATTTGTTATATAGCATAGACAATTTATACAAATTATATATTCCATATTTTAGATAAAATTATATAAAGAATCTGATTGGCTCAGTTTAATATATGGGTCAGCTATCCACCTCAGTCCAGTCAATTTTAAGTGATGCATGAATAAAGTGATATATGGGTAAAGTGACAACATAGTTTATATTCAGAATTGGGGCACTTTTGAGAATAAAATCTGTCATGATTAGTAATTCCAAGGCAAGTATAAACAGGACTTTTTCTGGACAGAAAGGGAAAGAAAGTCACATCATTTAAAAGACAATCAGTTCTTGGAGCTAGAAGGGCTGTCTAAGCCAGAAGAAAAAATTGAATCTATCAGGCAAGTTGGTTCACCTATTTGATTCATAGGCATTATTTTTCTCATTACATAACTGGAAAACTAAGGTCAGGCAGATTGTCTTTTAAGTAGTGATAGATCACATTTTAACTGGTGGACCTGGGACTCAAACTGAGATCTGTGACATTCTAGAGCTTGTGTGTGCTTTCCACTTAGTCAATGCATCTCTTCAAAGCCAAATGTGCTTCTCTAGTGTAGCCAGAAAACCAGTGTAGAATGATCATCATCTTTATTCTGAATTATTCACAAACCAGCCTTATTCAGTGGTTCTCAACTTTGAGTATACAGTAGAATCAGATGAAAAGCTTTGAAATTCCACTGGCTACACCTATTCTCAAAGCTATCAAATCAGTATCTTTTGTGGTGGAATAGGCATCAGTATTTTTAAATCTTGTTGGATGATATCTGTGCATAGCCGGTCTTGAGGTGAAGAGCCAAGAAGGCAGCTGGCAGATGGGAAGTTGAGATGAAGAATTTGGATTGGGAAGGAAAAGGCAGGGTTTATAAGGCCAAATTTTCTTACATAACAATTTCTCTTTTCCTCCAATTTCTGAGGGGCCTAGAAATCTGTATTTTAAGCAAGTGCCTCCAATAATTCTAATCAGGCAAGTTTGGCCTAATCCATCTTCATAAAAGGTCTATCATATCTAGTTTTTATAATAATGCCTTATATTTTATTAAAGCACTTATAATCACTTAGGTTTGACATTTAGATTTCAGCATTACTTTCTCATGCCCAGAAATTTCTTAAAAACCATTTCTGAAAACTTATGAATGGGTGCTGGCCAGTGTTTCTGCTAGTGTGGACATCTCAGACACTGGGAATGAAAAATAGGGACCTAATATTTTCTCAAGCATTGCATAAAATATCAGATGTTAACTAGTCCACTGCCTTGCTGCTTTTTCTGTACCAGGAAGACTCAAGGATATAAAATATTTATAGATAATATGTTCAATCATTTGTCTTTCCGTTGAAGAGGGGGAGCTTCTTACTGTAATCTTACTCAGCTCCTTTTCACCGAGAAAGAGAACAAAATGCTTTTTAAAGAAGTGTACTGCTTTTTCCATGAAAATGGCTACATGCACAGCCCCTTGAATTTCGCCTGAGTAGATGTGTTTCTGCAGCTGTTGAAAATAGGCATAGGTATATGATTTAAGATAAGAAGTAAAAAAAAAAAATGTTTGATTAAAACTACAGTGAACATTTTTGGGAGAAAGTAATTATCTGAGCTGGAACTTAGCCAGGACAACAGTTAGTGCTTCTACCCATATAAAGAAGGAAAATGAGAAATGAGTAATTCTCCAATCTATCCCCACCTCACCCCCCCATGTCAGAATGTATTGCATCTGTGTTCTTGTTGCTGTGTACAACTCAGATGGAAGAGAAATTTATTATCAGATTTATAGAAAAAGACATGGGTAATTTGTACCTCATAGTTCAAAAGTCACAGAAAGCCGGCAAAACTCCCGAAACAGAAATTTCTCTCCTGTCCTGGGGTGTTTAAGTGGTGTACAACATGTCAACTGATAGCCATCAGTCGGCATGATGTGTTGGGACGTCCGCTGGGAACAAAAAGTTATATTCTGGATTCATAGGAAACAGAATACATGGTCTTTTCATTTCACTATCAAAGAAGTAGAGATTACAAATACATAATCATTGTGGCAAGCAGAATAATCATTATGCAATCAGTAAGATGTTTTTCTCTCTTTCACTTCTTCCATCCTCTCATTTTCATTTGTCTTGCAATTATGTGTTTTAAGTTGTTGTACAGAAAAATTGCCTTCTTTTCGATTCTGTGAATTTTAACTCATGTATAGATTTGTGGAATTACCACCACCAATATCAAGATAAGGAATAGTTCTATTATCTCCCCAAACTCCCTCATGTATCTTTTTATAGTAAAATGCTTCTACCACTGCAAACCACTAATAATCACTGATCTATTTTCTACCACTATAGTTTTGTCTTTTTAAGAATGTCATATAAATGGAATTGTAAATTGTAATCCTTTGAGACAGGCTTGTTTTACTCAGCGTTATGGCTTTGAGATCCATCCATAGTTTGTTCTTTTTTATTTCTGAGTAGCATTCCATTGCATGTTTTTCTTCTGAAAGTTTTGTATTTCACCTTTTATTTTAGAGCTGTGATCTCTTTTGTCTTAATTTTTGTATAACTTGCAAAGTTTAAGTCAGCATTTTTTTGCATATGGTTGTTCACTTGTTTCAACATCATTTGTTGAAAAGACTATTCTTTCCACACTGAATTGCTTTTTCACATTTACGAAAAATGTATTTGCCATATTTGTGTGGGTTATTTCTGAGCTTTCTAAAATGTTCTATTGGTCTATGTTTATATCCCTTTGCCAGTACCATGCTGTTTTGATTATAGTAACCGTATGGTAAATCTTAAACTTGGATTGTATGATTTCTTCAACTTTAAAATTGTTTTAGCTATTCTAGTTCCTGTTATTTTATTTTTAAAACCAGATTCCCCATATCTATAAAAAAATTTTGTGAGATTTTGGTTGAAATTGCATAAAATCTATAGATTCATCTGGGGATATTTAATATCTTTATTATGTTGAATTTTCTAATTTATAGAAGTGGTATGTACTTCTCTTTATTTATATCTTTAATGTCTTTATTTAGGTATTTGTATTTTTCATTACACAGATCTTATGCATGTTTTGTTTGATTTATACATAAGTATTTCAATTTTGGGGAATTAATGTAAATGTAATTGTATTTTAAATTTTGGTTTCCAACTGTACACTGCTAGTATGTGAAAATATGATTGATTTTTGTGTGTTGACTCATAGCCTACACTTGGTTAACTTATTAGTTCTAGAACTTTTTCTGTAGATTGTTTCAGATTTTTCTATAGATATTTATATGATATGCAAATAGGTAATTTATTTCTTCTCTTTCTTTCTGTGTCCTTTTTATTTATTTTTTTGACTTACTGTACCTACTAAGACTTCCTATATAATATTGAATAATAGTGGTAAAAGTGTACATCCCTGTCCTATTCCAAATCTTTCATGATTAAGTATGATATTTGCTGCAGTTTTTAAGAAAACACCCTGTTATAAGATTGAGGAAATTTTTTTCTAATTCTAGTTTGCTTAGAGATTTTCTTAAAAAACAAAAATGGATACTGAATTTTTCAGATAATTTTACTGCATAAATTGATGTGATAATGTAGTTTTTCTTTCTGTATTTCCAGGATAAAACATACTTGGTCATATGTTTGTTTTTAATATAAATATTTAAATATGTATATATACACACTTGCTAGCAAGTTGAATAATATATATTTTATATATAGACACACACACACACACACACACACACACATATATATATGTAAATTGAATCCAAATACACAAATACACACACACATTTGGCTAATAGCTGTCTTTGGGCTTTCCATGTAACATAATTATTGATATATTTGGTTTTAGGCTATTTTATTCTTGTTTTTTGTTTTTCCTTTGTTTGTTTCTTTGGTTGCCCTTCATGCATTCCTGTGGATTGTTTGAATATTTTTTACTGTGCTTTTTTTAATTTTTCTGTTATTTTTGATTATAAATCTTTGCACATTTTTTCGTGGTTGTTCTAGGGATTACGATATACATACTTAACCTCTGACAGTCTAGTTAGAATCAGCTATTTACCACTTCATGTGGAATGTGGATTTAACTATTGTATAGGTCTCGTTAACAACCCCCCTTTTCTGCTTTAGTCATATCACATGTTTCAGTTGTGTCATATATATACATACATTGAAATTCTCATCAGTGTTACAATTTTTGCTTTTAACTGTCAAACATATTTTAAAGAACTTAATAAGAAAAGAGCGATTTAACATATTTACTCAGATATTTATTATTTTTGCTGCTTATCTTTATTTCTGATTTTTCGAGTTACTTCTGCTAACTTTTCTCTCAAATTAAAGAATTTCATTGAGCAATTCTTCTAGAATAGATATGCTGATAATAAATTCTCTTAGTTTTCTCTCATCGGAGAATGAATTTCTTTCTGCTTAATTTCTGATGGCTATTTTTACTAAATATAGAATAATGGGTTAACAGTTTTTTCTTTAAGTACTTTAAAAACATTCTACTTTCTTTTGGTTTTCATGTTTTCTGATGAGAAGAAATCTTCAGTCATTCGAATTGATTTTCCAAAATGAATTTAATTACTTTGTCTTGTCAGTTATTCTAATTTAATGTTCAATTATAGTGGAGATGGTAAGAATCCTTTCCTTGTTGTTACTTTATCAGGAATACCTCGATTGTTTCACAGAATATGCAATAATGGTGTGTGTGTGTGTGTGTGTGTGTGTGTGTGTGTGTGTGTTACAAAGTAACTGTTTTATTCAATGCTTTTAACACGAAAGGATTTTGAATGTTGTCAAGTATCTTATAAGATCTGAAAAGATATTTGTAATACTTTTTCTCCTTAGGTCTATTACAATGATGGATTAAATTAATGGCTTTCTTAATATTGATCCACTTTTGCATTCTTGGAATAAACCACTTATAGTCTTTATATATTAATTTTTAATATGATGTTGGATTCACTTGGCTAATATTTTAGATTTCTGCCTTGATATCCATGTGAAGATTGATCAGCAGTGTCTTTGTGTGATCTTGTCATGTTTTTCTGTTAACATCACGTCATATTTATCTCATAAACATAATTTGCAAGTTTTTCTTTTTTTTTCTACTCTCTGGAACAGCTCAAGTAGCAACAGAATCATCTGGTAGTCACAATTCTGGTAAAACCAGTTGTGTCTTCCACTTTTTCTTTTCTCTCTCTTGAGGGGTGTAGAGGCTTTTTACAACTTTTTCTATTCTCTGCTAAAGTCAATTTTAGTAAATTAGGGTTTCCAAAAAGATATATTCCATATAGTTGTGGGTGTGATTTGATATAAATCTATGAGGCCTACTTCACTGATGGTATTGCTTATGTCTTCCCTACTCTTACCAATATTTTGCCCACTTTTTCTGTTTTTGAGTGAGAGAAGGGTGGTGTCTATCATTCATTAGTTTTATTATCTTTACTTTTTCCATGCCTATGCTTTTTGCTCTATGAAAGTTTCTGCTCTTTCATTGGATTCATAAATACTAATAAGTATTATATTTTCATGGTGAATTGAATTATAGTTTTAGTTTTATAAAGTACTCTTCATTGTCATTTTAAAATTTTTTTAATTTATAATTTACACATGATAATTGTACCTATTTATGGGGTACAGTGTGGTGTTTCAGTGCATGTATGCATTGTATAATGATCAAGTGAGGGTAATGACCATATTCATCACTTTAAACATTTATCATTTCTTTGTAGTGATAACATTCAAAATCTTCTGTTTTAGATATCTTGCAATACACACATTATTATTTTCTATAGTCACCATATTGTGTAATAGAACATAAAAATTCTTTCTGTCTAACTGGAACTTTGTACCCATTGGCCAACCTGTGCCATTCCCCACTTCTGCCTCCCCTCCCCAGCCCCTGGCAACTGCTATTCTGCTGTTTACATCTATGAAATCAAACTGTTTTAGATTCCATATGTGAGTAAGATCCTGTGGTGTTTGTCTTTCAGTGCCTGGCTTATTTTACTTTAGTCTAAATTTCATTTTGTTATATTGCAAACAAAATGAAATATGTGGAGTTTCTCCTGTTGTGTCTTCTAATCAGTTATTGTTTTCATATGGCAATGCTACCTATTTATCTGTTAGGTGTATAATTTTATATTGTTATATGTGTTAGGTTTATATCTCTTTTTATGGAGAAATCATTGTATATTTCTTTATTTGCATTTACCATCTCTCTTTCTGTCTCTCTCTCATATAGTACAGAATTGGATTTTTCTTTGTTAGCCTATGTGAACAACTTTTTTTGTTAAGTTTTTATTTAACATAATGATTATACATATTTATGGAGTGATATTTTGACACATGCATACAAGGTGTAGTGCTCAAATCAGGTTAATTGAGATACATCACCTCAAACATTTATCATTCATCATGAAGTGATGGATAAGTCACTTCTAATATTTATCATTTCTTTTTGTGGGGAACATTCTAAATCTCTCTCCTAGAAATATTTACTCTGTTAATAGGTGTATTATGTCCAGTTACATATATTGGAAGAATCAATATGTTTGCTCTCAGTTTTGTAATATTGTTTTATTGTGTTTCAAATATATAATACACAAATATATTTGTGCATATGTGTGTGTGTGTGTGTGTATCTGTCCCATTGTCCTGAAAGTCTGGATCCCTCCTTACCACCTTATAACCACTTCAGCATAAGGTGCAGATTTTAGTTCCACTGAAATAGTCCTCATTACAGTGGATCTCAGGGTCTGTCGTACTTTTTCTACTGCACAGCTTTGATTCCTAGTACAGTCTCCTGGGTCTGAACACCCATGCTCACCAATTTTTAATCATTTAATTTTTCTCTTTTGTGATTCCTATTATTAGTGGAATGAATCTGCTTTTAATTTTTATTATTATTTTAATTTCTTTATCATTTTCTTTTGAATTTTTAGAATGTATTTGTTTTTTACTTGACCAATTTTATTTTCCTGAATATTCAATATTCTGCATATTGTCTGTAGTACGATTTTAAAATTAGTTGTTATTTTATCATATTCATAGTATCTTTACTGATCTCAATTTATTCTCTCTTCATAACTGCTGCCCTAATTTCACAGATGCAGTGCTATTTTGACTCTTTTTGAAAACACTAAATAGAAATTTTCTAAATATATCTCCCCTTTCTTCTGTTTTTCACCATTTGTCTATTTCAGAGGGACAGACTTCTGAAAATAGGCCATTCTTTGGAAACACAGTGCTTATCTGTTGTGGATATAGTGACTTGTTTCCATTTCTTCATTCTTAGAGAGAAAGATCTGAACATTTACACATTTTCAGATTTGGCTAAAAGGAAAGTTTGAGTTGAAAGCTTTCCCTCAAATTGATATGAATCTCAACCTAAATCTAGCAGGCCCAGAGTCACAGAGAGAGTAAAATTTAGAATTATGTTACTCTCATTATGATACTTTAGAAACTTAGCTGCTTGGTGAAATAGGTCATCCAGTCCAGCGTTAGAGTTAGTGGCAGTTGATATGGGGAGCTAATGTATTTCTTGTTGATGTTTGTCACGTTTCCCCAAGTTTGAAATGGTGATGCCTTTCGCTTAATGACGAAATTGTCTTTATGGCATGTGTAAGCCAGAAAAAAAATGCTTCCATGAAATATTGATTCAAGGATATTTTACACAGTGGTCGTCGGATTGATGTGTTCCCCCAGGAAGTTCATTGCCCAACCTTGCCTCTGTCATGACTTCTTAAATTTTACGTGCCGTATTCTGTGACAGTATGTTCCACTTATTTCTGGGAAAGATACTCTTTCACAGGATGGGAGTTTTAAATCAATCCTTCAATCTGGTCTCAATTTCTGTATCTCACAGGAATTCTTTGGCATATTTGCAAGTGGAATATATCCTCTTTAGTTTTCCTTGGTGCTGTAGGTTTCCCCCAATTTCTGGGCAGAGAGAATTAGATTCTGCCTCTCACGTTTTAGTCCAAAAAATTGCATTCGAAGTCAGTGATGGAAGATATGTGTATTAAGACATCCCTAAGTGGATGTGTGTTCACTGTTTACTTTTCAAACTCCAAAATTAAGCTAAGCCAACCAAACGCTGTCAGATTTGTTGATGATATTATGTATATTTCCTTTGTCAATGTGTAAAGCTGAGCCAGTATCAGTAGTCAATAGCAGTCAATTCCTTCCAAATATTCAGGCATTTATTGCAAATAATAGTATCATTTGCAAAAGTGAACTTATTGTTTCAGTATTTAATTCTGCCATATACTTCTACTCAGTGGATGAATTTATTATTTGTCTTAAACCGCTCCTTAAAAAACAAAAGAAAATATGCAAGCACAGTTCATGTAATCATATCTAAACATGACTTATGAATCAATTTGCTTTTTCTTTTCCCTAATATATAAGACTTTAAAAGACTATAAAATCATTTTATTAACCAAATTTACATGGCACACGCATCTTCTTTTTGTGGTTCCTTATGCTAATAATCTAGAAAAATACAAAATGTTCTTTGTATTCTATTAATATAATGATTTTTTTTTGTAATTCTCAAACAGAGCTTTTTCTTTTTTCTTTTCTTTTTCTTAAAGGACCTTATTTTTTGCCTAAACCCAGGGAGTTTTAGGTGGGAAGGGACCTAAAATACCTCTTCTTTTTATTTTATAAATGAGGATATCAAGATTTATTGAGAAGTGGAATTTGGATAGGAGTCCATATCTTTTTATTCAAAGCTCTGTGAATAAATGCTACATAGTCTCATATTGAAATAACCTTTGGTCAAGATTTCTTAATTTGTGGTCCTGATGGGTCCATGGATAGGTTTTAGCATATGTATGAGTCCCTTGACATTGCAAGAAAGTGTGTGTGTGTGTGTGTGTGTGTGTGTGTGTGTGTGTGTATGTGTTTGTGTATGTTTTTCTGGGAATGGCTTTCATTAGCGTCTTAAAACTGCTTAGTGAGTCTCCCAAAGGTTAGTAAACACTGCTGTATATTAGTGAAAGATTCCGCAATAGATAGTAGACAGTATAACAATTTATCACAATATGGAAAGAAAGGGTTTAAATAAAACAAAGAGCAAGTTTAGAAGGCCCAGTATTCTTAAGTTACATATTTTTATATGTAAAAATAAAGAGGAACATCCTATATTTTACACAGTATATGCTGCATAGGAACCAATAGGTCCTTTCGCAGATATTTCTGATGATAAGCCTAGTATTCAGTCATATATCTGAAAAATATCCCCTTAGTAAATAAGAAGGGAATAAAACATATTTATATATATTTTTTATTAATTTAAAAATTTCATTATTTTGTTTTTAATTTATTTATCTACAGTAGGGGTGCACTTTTGTAATCTTTCAGAGGGAGAGAGAGAGAAAGAGTTAGGGGGTGTGAAGGGAAAGGAAGGGCGAGGGCGATATTTCCTATTTCTTGATCTTAACTTTTGGTTTCAATGAAAACCTCAAGGCTTAAGATAAAACAACAGATAAACAATAAAACCATATTGAATATTAATCCTCCTGGGCTAAAGTTTCATAATATAACTGTTATTCACAGTATATTTCACACCAGTAAAAATGTAATCCTCAGTCTCAAAGAGTAAACAAGAATTTCTTAGTCTTTTGAGTTATCTTATTCCACAATTCATATTCTGATGGTCCATTCACAATAATGATAGCTAATGCACAGACATCAGTCAGGATACTCCCTCTGTGCAAGATCACTTCCTGTTAATATTCCTGCCACTGGATTTTCACCCAGTCATCCATCTATTTGTAATACTTTGTGTGCTTCTGTACATCCTCCACTCTCCCTCAGGTAAGATCACAAGATACACACACACGCACATAAAAGTGATCAAAGATGGTTTGTCAATCTTCTCTGAGTGATAAGCACATTATAATTTCCTCACAAAATACTTAAAGACATTGAACTTGATCTCTGTACTCCAGTTAATAGCCAACTATATCTATCTGAAATATAAATTGTCTAATAAAAATATGCATAATTTGGAATTATAGCATTGGGCTTTAAGGGACATGGGAAATATTCATCCAGTTGACATTTATAATGCCTTATTTCCTATTTTTCTCTTCATAATTTATATAACTGATACTGTTTGGTTGTTTGTTTCCTCCAAATCTCATGTTAAACTTTGATCTCCAGTGTTGGAGGTAAGGCCAAGTAGGAAGTGTTCATGGAGGCAGATCCCTGTGGTAATGAATGAGTTCTCTCGCTATTCACACACCTCATCTTCTCTTCCTTACTCCCTCTCTTACTATGTGACAAGCTTGCTCCCTCTTCACCTTCTGACTTAATTAGAAGCTCCCGGAAGCCCTCACCAGAAGCAGATGTAGGCATCCTGTTTCTTGTATATCCTGCAGAACTGTGACCCAAATAAACCTCTTTTCTTTATAAATTACCCAGCCTCAGGTATTCCTTTATAGCAACACAAAACAGACTAACTTTCTAAAATTTCAGACTAAAATTTCAGATCTAAAATTTTAGATCAATGAAAATATTGAATATAATCATTTCAGAAATTATTGCTTTCTATATGTGTGTTTGTCAATTTGGGCTTCTGTAACAAAATACCACAGACTGGGTGGCTTAAACAACAAATATTTATTTCTCACAGTTCTAGAGGCTGGGAAGTCCAAGATCAAGGTGCCAGCAGATCTAGTGTCTGGTGATGCCCCACTTCCTGGTTTGCAGATGGCTGCCTTCTAGTTGTAGCCTCACATGGCAGAAAGCAGAGAGAGACAAGAAAACTTCCATGTCTCTTCTTATAAGGGCATGAATCCATTCATGAGGACTCCAGCCTCATGACCTAATTACCTACCAAAGGCCCTATCTTCGTATGCCATTCAACATATGAATTTGAGGAATTCATTTAACCAGCAATAAGAGCTAAAATTAATACTTCTTAAAGAATTACTCTGTGATTAGTGATTTATATAATGGTCTCATTTAATTGCATCCTTTGAAGTAGGTACTATCATTTCTGTCTTACAGATTGAAAAACTAAGGTTCATAAAGGTGAAACAGTTTCCTAGTATCCCTCATTAGTAATAGGAGAGATGGGATATACTTTCACACTGGAAACATGCAGGTCATCTAGAGGAGAAATACAAAGTTGGCCTTAGCCACATTATCATATGGGAGAGATGTGCTTATCTGTGATTAATTCATTAAATTGAGGTTGTTGGCCAAATTGAAGCAGTAATAGTATATCAAAATTTTCAGTAATGGGGAATTTATTTTGCCTTGTGCTAAATATCTCACTCATTTGCCTTCTATTCTATTCTAAATAAAAGCACCTTTATTTGCAAAAGCCGTATAAATTATATTTTTAGAAATTTCATGCTGTTCAAATTAACAAAAAAACAAAAGAATTCATTGGTATTGATTTAATTTATCCTTAATCTTGCTTAATGTTGACTACTCTATTGGTAGCTGGTATCAAAAGGCAAAAGATGGTGTTTCTGTTTGTAGAAATATGTGGATCACATACAATTATACATGTATGATCTTGCAAAACAGTTTTATTTTTTGATTAGTGAGATCATCTTAACAGAGCACGTATATGTGTGCTCTGTGGGCAGACAGTGTATCTGTAATCTTTTTATTTATCTTGAAAATGCAGCTTATAGGTGTAAATCAAAAATGGTGAATGACACAACTTGAATTCATTACTATTCTTAGGAGGAAAATGCTGTACCTGGTAATGGTGACTGAGAAACACAGAAGATTCCTAATTTGAAAATGTATGGCTTTTATTTTTGTTTTTAGTAATGTAATGTATGGAAATTCACTATATTCTATTTATGCATGAGAAGGTAAGAAATTTTTTAAACTGTTTAAATTATTGTACCTAATATGTGTTTATAAGTATTATTTGACCACTTTGGACCAATGGTTACAGTTTCAGATAAACTCTGCTTTGTTCTAAGGGTCTGTAAATGTGTTTCTCTATCCCCTTTTCTATTTGCCTCCTGAACAATGAAGACAAAATTTAATCAAGGTATTACATCTGTGGCTAATTAGTATGTGGCTGAAGAACAGCAGCGTGCTGCTTGCAATAT
The DNA here is from genome assembly GCA_004363605.1 of Indri indri. Taxonomy (NCBI): domain Eukaryota; kingdom Metazoa; phylum Chordata; class Mammalia; order Primates; family Indriidae; genus Indri; species Indri indri. The sequence goes on from RJWJ010004346.1 coordinate 52,963, forward strand.
ATATTAGTGCCTCTGTCACTTTTCCAAACATTAATAAGCAGTTTAATATTTTATAAGGTAAGCTCTAAATTATGGAAAATAAATCTGAACACTATTAATACCCAATGGGGCACATTAAAAAAGGGGATAGCATGAACTACTGTGTAGCTGAGTGCTTAAGTCAAGAAATTATAATTTCTTACTGATACTGGAGACCTCAGTGAGGCTTAAGAGAGTGCTTGGGCTTTCTACAAAGAGCACATATGTCATGGATGTATTTGAGCACTGTCAAAAAGGATAAGAATTCATGCTCAGTTCATCTTACTGGTACATCAAAGAGAAGCAGTTGCAGAAGCTGTCTGAAAATCATAAGTTCTGACTAATTCTGTACTTTAATCCATCGTGTGTCAGGATTTTCACTGAGCCTTAGTACCATATCACTATTTTCAATCATATCTTGAGAAGTGTCAGGAAGGAGGGCAATGCATGGACAGAAAAACATTTTAACATACATTTGTTTCTAAATGCACTCAAAGAGCTGAATGTAATGAGGATGCTTTACTCATCTTCCAGCTCCTCTTTATCTCAGAATATTAACGCAAGGATAAGCTTAGATTGGTGTGAGTATAATTTGTAATCAATGGGTTGAACCTGAATATTTCAGTGTGTGCATGGGTATTCAAGTGTTGGAACTTTTAAAGTTCAATTTAGCACAGATATTTCATAGAAACCAGTACGAAGACTCTTCTACTTCCTTGTAATCCAAAATGAGAGCAGGTAAAAAATCAAGTTTATTGATCTTGCATACTTATGCTGGATCAAAAAAAAAGAGCCATCTTTTGTGGTTTAAAAATATAGAATAATATTCTAGTGAACAAGGTTAGATATGGAAATTATATAGTGGATTTTTAAAATTTCTTTTGACTTACCTATGTATACTATTTTGTTTTTGGTATCATTATGTGTCCTGTTGGTAGTGATGTTTTAGATAAAATATATTTGAGTTTCCATTATTTTCTAACTCAAAATGTGAATTAAGTAATATCCACTAGGTTTGCACATAATCCAGGTAACTGCCCAACTAAGATATTCTGACTTGCAGATAGGTCACAACTGTAAGTGAGCTTTATTCCAGAGGCCTTTGTACATGCCATAACTCCTATTCCCTCTCTGGAAGCAAACTTTCTGAGAAGCCTTTCCTGACTCTCCACATTAGAGGAAGAGGGAGGGATCTATGATTCACTTTTCAAGATTGCTCATGCGGTGAATAATAAGTGGGTGTTGGTTATTGTCTGGAGCCAAGGCTGTGTTTCAGGGGAATTAATTCTGATCCATGTATATCTCTTCACTGGCTGCTTGGACTTCCTTACATCATGATATCTGGAATCCAAGAGTGAGAGTCCCGATAGATAGAAAGTGGAAGCTATCAGTTTCTTAAGGTTTGGGCTCTAAACCTGGCATAGGGTCACTTCTGCCAGATTTTCCAATAAGATTTCTTATAGCATTATGAATCCTTCCTTGATAGCCCCTTTCATCGCTTGTTATTGCACAGGTATTTGTGTGATTTTTTGATTTTCTGTCTCCCTCTTAGATTTTAAGTGTCAGGAGGGAAGGGATTTTTGATTTTTCTCACTTCTATGTCTCCAGCACTTATATTAATGACTATCATGTAAAGATGACCAATAACACTTTTTTTTATAGATGAAATGCATTCAACATTTTGCTTGTTTACTTGGGATAGAAGCCACACTTGTATAGTATTTAAATAATGTCAAGGTCTGACTTTGTACTGAATAATTTATTTTCTAGATTAGAAAAACTTTCTTAGTTTTTCCAAGTTGAAAAGACTATTTCATTTCAAACTCATCACTGAGTTTCTTTTTCTAGGAGGATTTATTTTTCTTAGTCTTAAAATGTACCTAAAAAGAGTTTGTAGTCAAATTTTATATTAATTTAAACTGAATTGATAAGGGGAATGCAAATGTAGTTAATTATATATAACTTAATTTAAAAAATATTTTTTTATATTATAACGATATATGTAATCAATCATATTTTAGATAGGGGTTTTGAACTTTGGATATACGTTAGACAAACCTGGGAATGCTCAAGTAGAGACTAGACCAAAAAATAAAAAAAAAAATTTATGATCCATGGTTTTTTGTTAGAAAAAAAGAACAAACAAATTTTAAATTAAAAAAGAAAAAGAAAAACCTGGGGAGTTTGAAAAAGTATGGATGCAGCATAAATCCCACCCCCGAAGATTCTGACTTAATTGGCCTGGAAATTGTATTTTAAAGGCCCATAAATGATTATAATGTTCAGCCAAGGTTGAAAACCACTGCTTTAACAGGTTCTTCTCAACCCTTCCTCCTGTGTTATTAATGGGGGTTGGTTATTTGCATATTAAAAAAAGCCTATATGATTCTAATCACTGCAGTAAGAATCACTGCTTCAGACAGTATTATTTGCCTTTTATGTTTATTTCACATCAAATAATATTGCACTTTTTATCTTTTGGAAGACATTTTTTTCCAAATAATATATTATGTTCTTTAAAAATACCTATTTCTTATTTTATATTTTACATGATCACATTATTAATACTTGATGTTCAATATATTTTAGTCCCCATTGCTTATATTAACTATGAATGAAGTCATTAATTACATTCTTAAAAGAATTTACATCTTTTCTCTGCAAATGTTATGAATATTTCACATTTATTGCACTGATGGGTTATGTGAAATATGTGGAATAATTATTGAGAGCATGACTTTGAGATGCCTGTTCAGTGACTGAGAAAATAAACCACTAGGTCAACTAGTAGACTAATTGCCCAAAGTAAATAGTTGTACACATAATGTAATTTGAAAGAGCTAATGTCCCAAGACATGAGAAATGCATGCTGCCATCTTTGTAAGGCCTGGGCCTGGAAATTAGCACTTTAAGTGTAGTCCACTGTTCAGTCACAGGGCCCAGATTCAAGGAGAAGTTATAAAGATTCTACCTCTTAATGGGAGGACTGTAAAAAAAATTGAGGCTATTTAAAAATTTCCCATGGGAACGCACTGAAAAAGTGCATAGTTACTTTCTTTTGTTGCAATATAGTGAAGTAAGTACCAAGATTGAGCCTCTTACTAAAAGCAATTGCAAATTTGGATATTATAAAAGGTATATCACCTATACATCAGGTTGCTGACAAGAAATAAAGACAGAAGACAAAGACTAAGTGAAGTTGCATACTAAAAGAACTAGGTGAAACACTGAAGCTGGTTTCTGCCTTGAATGCATTTGCAAAACTGAGTGAATCTGGGTTTTATGGGGTACAAAGGATAGTACATAAAAACACAAGATATGAAGAGGAAAAGTGGAAATAACTAACCACTTCAAGGGATGCTGAAGAAAATCACCTATTCTGAACATTGGTGCTGATTGGAGGTGGAAAAACTTGTCCTGAGGATTAGCAGAAATCAGCTGGTTTTATCCATATCTACAGCCTGAATTCCCAGAATTGTGTTGACCTCATAATATTCCTAACACCTCAATGAATAATTAAATTATGAAATAGTCATAAAAGAGAGTAGTTAGTATACAGTCATTAAGAAAAAAAAAAACACAAAAAAACAAAAAACTACAGCTTTACTCAGCATGAACAGGTGTATTGACAGAAAGAAGCCAGACACCACACCATACATCCTGTGTAATATATTTGTAAGAATTCGAAAATAGACAAAACTAAACTATAGTGTTTGGGGATGTATATTGTTTAGGGGTACAACAACTAGAAAACAAAATCAATAGGTGAATCCCACAAAAATGAAAATAGTTTATATTTATAGCCAGGTGGAAAAGGTTAAAATCAGTCAAGGTAAATTCAAAATGAATTTTTGAATTTGATAAATTGATAATTTTTTTGAAAAATGAAAAGATAAATCAAAAGAGGAGAGGAATGCAATTAACTGTCTTCATATTGAAACAAGTAATAGAACAGTGTGCTTAGAATTAGCAGAATATATTTATTAAATTGTATAATGAACATTACGAAAATTGATCATTCACCAGGCTATAAAGTAAATGTCAACCAATTTGCAGAATTTGGATTATACAGACCTTATCCATGGACTATCATGCAGTTTAAATTGATATAAATATAATCAGAAAACATATATATTTGGAATCAAATGCATAATGTGAAAAATGGGATAATAGAAATCAGGAAATACTTAAAATAAAATAATAATTAAAATACTATATATCAATATTTGTGATATACAGCTATAGCACAGCTATATGGAACAAATCTAGACTCTTAAATGCTCATAATAGAAAAAAGAAAATTATCTATCTCCAGAAATTAGGGAAAAAATATCATAATAAGGCCGAAGAAATTAGAAAGGAAGAGAAAATAAAAAGCAGGAACTAATAAGATAGGAAACAAATGTAAAATAAAGATTATCAGCAAAAGCAAACCTTTGTTCTTTGAAGCATTACAAAATTGATAAACCTCTGGCAACCTTGATGGAGAGAGAGAGAGAAAAATTAATTCAGGAATGAAACTATTCCTTATAATATAATAGATGCTATAGATATTAAATATATAACAAAAGGATACTATAGGCAACTTTATGTCAAGAAAGTCAAATTCAATTGAAGTGGACATATTCCTTCAAAAATACTATTTAACAAAAATGATTCTAGAAGAAGAGAATTCCTGAATAGTTTTATGATCATTAAAAAATAACTTAATAAGTAAAAATATTCCCACAGAAACAATAAAGCAAAATAACTTCCAGTGACCAGATTGTTTTATCGATGTGTACCCAATCATTTAATGGAAAAGTAATATTAAATACAAAATAGTTAAGAATATTTTATGCAATATAGAAAAAGAAGGGGCTCTTCCCATTTTATGAGTCTACAATGATATTGATACCCAAAAATGAAAAGGGTAGTAGAAGAAGAAAAAATGCTAAAATGCATTTTTGTTGCAAAAATTCTAGACAACATATTAGCAAGCCAAATTATGAATTGTATAAAAAGATAATATATCATGAGCATGTTGGGATCATTTCACAAATGTAACTTTAGTTTATCATTTAAAAATTAATAAATATAATTATTAATAGTTATATCAACAGGTTAAGGAACTCCATATAATCATTCAATGAATGCAGAGGCATTCAATAAAATTCAAAATTTGTATAGGATAAAAATTCTCAGTAATTAGGAGTATATTAGATCTTTCTTAACCTAATAAATACCACAAAATCTTACAGCAAACATCCTAACTAACTGTGAAACTTTGAAAATGTTCCCTTTAGTATCAGGAGGAAGACAAAGATGACCATGACCACTTCTCAGAATTGTATTTTGAGTCTCTCTTAGAATTATAAGGCAAAAAAAAGAAATAAAATGTGTAATAATTAGAAAAGTAAAAACAGTCCTTATTCTCAAAATATGATTATCATCATGTATATGTTAAACATCAAAAGAATACAAATATATCATTAAAATAATCAGAGAAGTTAGCAAATTTTTTGGTAAAGAAAATCAATACCTATCTATAAACCAGTCATGACAAAACAGGTAATTATAATACACATAAAAAGAATATAAAGTATCTTGGACTAATGTGAGAGAAACTATGCATGCTCCTTATGGATATAATAATAAAGCATTTTGAAAACATTGAAAAAGTACTGAATAATGGAGATATATATCATGTTCATTGATTAAAATTCTCAGTATTATAATAATAGACTCAAGTAATTCTAATAAAAGTCTTAACAGGCCTGTGTGTGTAATTTGATCAACTTATTTGAAGATTTTTATGGATAAGCAAGGGGTAAAGAACAAGCAATTAATCAGGAAGCAGAACAAAGTGAGGAGTCTTGGCTTTTCATATATCAAGAATTATTTTATTACTACAATAATTAATATAGTGGTTTAATAGTGCAGAAATAGATGAGTTAAAAGTGAAATGAGGAGAGAGGATAGATACACACCTATCAAAACAGACATCTGATTTATGCAAACCAGTGGGGAAATACTTTTGATTAAATGAAATTAGGACACATAGTTGTCTATATGGAATAAAAATGAAGTCGGAATTCCACCTTATATCATGTACAAAAAATCAATTTCACATGTCTTAAAGACCTAGATGTGAAAAGCAAATTATAAACTTTTATAAACAATGTAAGAGAGTATTTTTTAAGCCATCAAGGTAAAGAAAGATTTCTTAAACCCTTACACACATGCACAAAAACACAATAAGCAGAGGTCATGTAAGGAAAAGCTTGATAAATTTAATGACATTAAAGATAAGAATTTGTTTATTAATACCATAAATAGACCAAAAAGATAATCCACAAATTAGAAGAAAATATTTGCAACAAATATATCTGACAAAGGACTGGTATCAAGAACATATAAAGAACTGAAGAAATCAATAAGGGACAGACAAATAATCTAAGAAAAATGAGCAAAAGTCTTGAGCATGCACATTACAGAAGGAAAAACCCAAATTATGTCCATCAGTAACAATGAATTCACAAAAAGCATAGTCTTAAGCAAAGGAAGGAAGGAGAATATAAAGGGTACAATGAAAATAATGTGAACTTCGAAAAACATGCAAAACTAAGCAACACAAAGTTGAACTTAAGTTATGAAAAGCTTAAATTCAGTATAGCAGTTTTCATTGAAGAAGATGAAAGTGAACAACTTTAGAAAAGGATACATAAGCACCTTCAAAGTAATAATAATTTTTTCTTAACCTTGTTGGCATATACATGAGAGTGGAATGTATTGTTTTCTTTATCTGTTATAAATTTTTTATAGGTTTTATTTGAGATCTTTTCAACATTTCATACATAGTTTTTAAAAGGGGGTTTTAGGTGAGCCACAAATATATGGTTGGGAGGTTTTATAATACATGTGACAGTGTTCTACCTAATAAGAGAATTGGTTATGTGTTAGAGGAATTACTATATTCCTGGTATTGTGAAGTTTGATTTTATGGATTGAATTGTGCTCCTTCCTTCATCAAAGATATGTTGAATTCCGAACCCCTAGTACCTAAGCATGCGATCTTATTTGGATATAAGGTCATTGCAGATGTAACTAGTTAAGATGATGTCATCCTTGAATAGGGTGGGCTCCAAATCTGACATTTTACTTGAGGTTGAAGAAAAAGAAAGACAGCTATAGCTTTGGCAGACTGTAGATTACAACAGATGCAATACTAATGTATTTTTTTAAACAAATGACTCAAAATTTATTTTGAATAGGTAAAGTATTCATATGTTTAAAAATTCAAGAGGCAGTATATAAAATACAGTTGTTTCCCATCCCTATTAATTACTTATGCATCTTTCCAGAGATAGTTATGTATACATTAGCACATCAGCATAGACACCATTATTATGCCACCTCTCTTTTCCACACAAAGCCCATTATGTACTCTGTTATATATTTCTTCTTTTCTGCCTGATGCTGAATCCTGGAGATCTTTTTATATAAACACTTAAGTGCTTCTTCCTACTTATACTTTAAGGCTACATGGGTATCCAACAATTTTTTAACCAGTGATATTTAGATAGTTAGATGTTTTTAATATTTTAATTCTACTTTTTAAAAGATAAAGAAATAGAAACTTTTAGGAAAAGATGATTGATTCAACCCTCATCACAGATTTAAGCCCTCCTAATATATAATAAATGAAAAGTGGTAATATCATATGCTATAAGCCTTGAAAAATGATAGCCAAGGAAAGAAAGATTCTATATCAAAATGGCCCCTATTTCTACTGTCATCCTAATCCTGGTGTCAGAAAGGTAAATGAGAATAGAAGGTGAGCTGACAAAATCCTGGGATTTCTCACTTACAGCTCCGGTTTGGAGAGATGCAGTCTGAGACCATGGGTAGGAAGTGTGGAGAAAAGTCAAAATGAAGCCCTTGAGAATAGGATCCCAGCAGAACTAAAAATGGTCTCTGGGAAATTGCCTTTGTTCCAATGAGGCAAAGTTTCTTAGAGCAGGGAATCCACTTGGTTGTATGGATTGCACTCTTTACAGGACACTCAAAAGAATTCAGCTAATAGAATAGAGAACAGTTGTCTTAGATGTGTTATTCTCTTCCCTTTTCCAACACAACAAACTCTTCTGACTGCAGACACATGGATAGAAAACTGTTCTGAAACTGTAGTTTGGATAAAATTTGACGGTATCAAGGTTTCACCCACCCTATAACAGAGAAAATTAGTATTTATATTAGAAATATATTCATTACCAATAGCAAGGTTTTTAAAAATGGCCAGCAACTAAACAGACATAGTATAGCAAAACAGTAAAAGGAATGGGGTGATGCAAGACAAATGAAGTACCCAGTTAGGAAAATACATTGTTCAAGGAAGAGAATAAAACTTTTTAAGTATGTTTTGAGCTATAAAGAACTTAATGAAAATAAAAAATCAATAAAACAACAGGTCATAGACAAGGAAATAAATGAGAATAAAATTTAAAGCTAGTAAAACAAATCACGTTCAAAACATCAACATTTATAGCTCTAATAAGTAAATTAGAAACAAGAAAAAATGGGAAAGAAAGAGTAAAATATTGAATTTCTGCCCTGGGGGAAATACTTAGGATAATAAATTCAATGAACAAAAATAAACAAAGAAATTTTTAAATTACAGAAGATGAGATATTTGGAGGCCAAAGATGACCTAATATAAGGACAATTGCTATTCTTGCTGTCCTTGAAGGAGAGAATCTAGTTAATGAAAGAGCAAAACTATTGAGAGATATAAAAGGGGGAAATATCTGCCAAATAAAGATACATATAAAAATATATCCTAGGCTAATTATAAACTTAAAAAAAGAAAGACTTCTTTGGATATCTAGATGGGGGAAAAAATCCTATCTCCTGTAATGAGAGGGAAGCAGGAAATCATAAATATCACAAATTTCTCCCCAATGGCTTTCAATATCATCTGGAAAGTATTTACAATTCTGAGGGAAAACAAAAATGATCTAAGAATATTTTTCTAGCCAAGTATCATTTATACTAAAAGCAATACTTGGCAGACATTCTCAGACAAGAAAGAACCCAGGGACTATAGCTCCTGCGATCTTTTCTTGAAATAACTACACATTGATGAAATACAAATAATTGACAAGTGAATCAAACAAGGAGTCATGAACAGAAACAAATTTGCAATGAGTGTAGTTGGCAGAATTCTAACATAGCCCCCAATATTCTCATCACTAGGTTTATATGCTTTATGTAATCTCCTTCCCTTGAGAGTACATGGGACTATGAAATATGATAGATATCTTCTTTGATTAGGTAACCAATCAGTTGACATTGAGTTAATCAAAAGAGAGATTAACTGGGTGGGAATGACTTAATCAGTGGATCTTTTAAAGATTGTGAAGTTTCAGATGGATGTTCTGCTGGCCTGACAGAAAGAAAACAAATATGTTAAGATCTGCCTATGGAAAGGAGTTTCTGGTCTCTGGCCAACAACTAGCAGGAAAATGGGACCCTTAGTCCCACAATCATAAGTAATTTGTGTAATAAATTTTATGGAATGAATTACTTATGAATCATAAGTAATTTAAGTAATGAATTTTGCCAATAATAGTGTGAGCTTGGAAGAGTACAAGCTCCAGAAGGGACTCAACCAGTCAGCACTTGGATTCCAGTCTTGTGATACTGTGAGCTGAGGATCCAGCTAAACCATGCCTGGACTCCTGACTCATGAAAAATGGAATATAATAAATGTGTATTGTTTCAAGTTGCCCAAATTGTATTAATTTATCACATAGCATTAAAAAGTCATACAATGAGCTTTTAAGTATTAAATGAAAACAAAACAACTTGGGGAATTTTGATTTAATGATATAAAGTCAGTATTATAAAATTTGAGAAAGGAAAATTATATAGTTAATTGAAAAGTAGTTGGAGTAAAGGTAGAAGAAAGAGAAAGAGGAATAATCTTATTTTTAAGGCAAAGAGTATAAAAAACTGTCGATAATCAAAAATTGTGGCTAAAATATAATGAAACCAAGTTCTTAATATTCATATATTATCCTTAATAAAAGCAGAATTTTGGGGAACTAGTACTTTTATTGTTCCCAGGGACAAATGGATCCTGTCTATTGATTTTTAAAGCTATATTAATCTGTCTATCTATTTATCTATCTGTCTGCATAGTTAGATCTGCAGTGAAGTTCTCAGGAATGAGTACAGGAAGTTACACAGGTAATTTCAGGGCAGTGAAATTTTATGAAATTTTAAGCTCTATTTTTGTATTAATTTATATTTTTAATAATAAGCATATGTTAGTTTCTAGAAAATAATTCTCAAATTAAACATATACAAAGGGAATAAAGATAAAATAAAGGAAATAACATTGGGGATATTATCATTAACCCTGTTTTATAGATGAGAAACTGAGGATCAGTACGATTAAGTATAATAACATGCCTAAGATCACATAACTGGTAAGTGGCCAATGATCTGACACCAGAACTCGGGCTTTCTTACATGTTGATGCAGAATATGAAGTAAATAAGAGGAATGAACAGATACTCTTCGCACTAAAAGACAATTCAGGAAACTGCAACTGCTGATCTGTCTCACAAAAATTTCTTTATGAACATTCATCATGTTTCAACATATGATCTCTTAGGTGTAACATAAATAATTCTTTTAAGAGCACGTGTAATTTCCATTTTTGACAACGATTCCATTGATTTATTTTTCCATGAGAGTGATGCAAAAATAGTATACCAACCATATATTTGGAGAATTTAGGCATGTTTAGGCAAGTAATTCATTTAATTTAGAACTAGGAAAATTTTTATTTTGTTTCTCTTTGGTGCTATAATATTGAATGAGGTTAATATAAACAGTTGATCCTGGAACAACATGGATTTGAAGTGTGTGGGCCCATTTACACAGGGTTTTTTTTCAATAACTGTATCAGAAATTTTGGGATATTTGTGACAATTTGAAAAAATTTGCAGATGAACTGTATAGCTTAGAAATATACTTTTTAAAAAAAGTTGGATGTGTTATGAATGCATAAAATATATATAGATACTTTTTATCATTTACTCTTATAAAATATAAAAAAATCTATAAAAAGTTAAAACGTATCAAAACTTAGGTACGCACTTACAGACCATACATGGCACTATTTTCAGTCAAAAGAAATGTAAACAAACATAAAGATGCAGTTAAATCATAACTGCATAAAATTAACTATAGTACATACTGCCACCTCTTGTTGCTATTTCAGAGAGGTCAAGTATTGCGAGTTTCTGCTTAAAATGTCATGCGATGCTAATCATCTCCATGCCAGCAGTTTGTCTCTCCAGTCAATTGCATATTGCAGTGATCTCTTGCAGTTTTCACGTATTTTTCATTATGTTTAGTGCAATACTGTAAACTTTGAATAATACCATGGGACCCATATGAAGTGCCACTACTACTGGAAGTGTTCCCAAGAAGCAGAGAAAAGTCATGACATTACAAGAAAATCTTGAATTGCTTAATATGTACCATAGAATGAGGTCTGCTGCTGTGGTTGCCCACCATTTCAGACAGATGATTCATCTTGTAAACAGACAATGTAAAGTTATATTGATAAATACAGTACAGTACTGAAAATTTACTTTCTATTTCTTATGATTTTCTTAATAGCATTTTCTTTTCTCTAGCTTAATTTTGCGGAAGAGTACAGTATATAATATATATAACTACAAAATATGTATTAATCAACTGTTGATGTTATTGTTAAGGCTTCTGGTCAACAGTAGGCTAGCAATAGTTAAGGTTTTTGGGAGTCAAAAGTTATAAGCCCCTAACCCCTGTGTTGTCCAAGGGTCAATTGTAGTCTCCTAGTCACATTCATTTACTTGACGTATATTAATACATACTCAGAATATTGTGTCATAGTCTGTGCTAGAGATTGGGAATACAGTGGTGAACAAATTTAATATTGTTCCTCCACTCCTAGATTTTAAATTCTACTGGAGGAGACAGACAACATGAGGAAGTAAACAAAATAAATGCAGTTTGTGATCCTTTTCTACGAGTTTAATGAGAAGTTGCTAAGAAGAATTAGAGGGAAAAATATTCTTAGAAATGGTGGTCAAGGAAGGCCTTTATTGGGAGGTTTCATTTAAGCTAAAATCTGAAGCATGAAAAGTTAGTTATATGGATAATGGAGTGAATCAAGTTTAGGCTGAATATCCTGGTGCAAAAAAGTAGAAGGTATAGAAGTCTTGGGCTGTTCAGGCTGGAGAGAAGCCCAACATGGCTGGAGTCTTGTGAAAAAAAGAGGTAGAGAGAAATTGGTAGGAAATAAATTATGCAGGACTTTAAAAGTCATAATAAGATATTGAATTTTGATGTAAGTATAATGAGAAGAATTATTGGATTGTTTTACATAGACAAGGTCATTTGTCTTTTGTCTAAAGATAAGTGCTTCTGTTGCAGTATATAGAATGTATTAGCGGAAAAAGAGAGGGTGAAGTGACACCAGTGATTACACTGAGGAGTAAACCAAAGAGAATGATGATGGTAGTCCTGGTGAGAGAGACAGAGATGGAGGCAGTATATGGATTCAGGAGGCAGAATGGAGGTAAAATTAATAGGATGTATCTTTAGGTTTTATATAAAATAATTTACTTCTAGGATCAAGCATGATTCTTAGGCTTCTAGAATTGACATTACATACTCAGATCCAGAAGAAGGAAGAGAACAGATTAGAGAAGTGAAATATTTTTCTTAAAAGTGTATTTAGATATTAAAATTGGTATGTCTATAAGACAAAAGAGATTTAAAATAGATAATTGGCAATATATATGTTGAGCTCAGAGGAAATGTCAGAGATGTAAGTTTGAGCTTCATAGTGACACTGAGTGTGTTTTTACCTTGTTTCTTTTTGGAAGATACTGTGGAGAATTGGTACCATTAAGTCCTTAAATGCTTGGTAGAATTCACCACCCAAACCATCTAGACCTAGTGCTTTCTTCTCTCAAAGGTTTTTGATTATGGATACAATTTATTTAATAGATATAGGACTATTCAGATGGTCTATTTCTCTTCATGTGAGTTTTGGTAGATTGTGTCTTTTAAGGAATTGGTTCATTTCATCTAGGTTATCAAATTTGTGGGCATAAAGCTGCTCATAATATTCCTTTATTATCCTTTTAGTGTTCATAGATTCAGTAATTATGATCCCATTTCATTCCTGATATTAGTAATTTATGTCTTTTTTCTTTTTTTCTTGGTTGCCTGACTAGAGTTTTATTGATCTTTTGAAAAAAAAAACAAAAAACAGCTTTTGGCTTTATTGATTTTTCTCTATGGCTTTTCTCTTTTTAACTTTATTAATTTCTCCTATAATTTTGTTATCATTTATTTTATCTGTTTACTTTGGGTTTATATTGATCTTCCTGTTCTAGCCCCTAAGACATATTTCTTCTTTCCTACTATATTCATTCAATCCTATATATTTCCCTTTAGGCACTGCTTTTGTTACATCCAACAGATTTTGATAAGTTCTAGTTTTATTTTCATTTAGTTTCAAGTATATTTTAAAAAATTTCTGTTGAGACTCCTTCTTTTACCCATGTGTAATTTAGGAGGGTGTTGTTTAATCTCCAAATATTTAGAGATTTTTTTTTTCAGTTATCTTCATGTTACTGATTTCTAATTTAATTCCATTGTGGTCTGAGGACATACTTTGTTACTTTCTAATCTTTAAAATTTATTAAACTGTGTTTTATGGCCTAGAATGTGGTTTATCTTGATGAATGTTCCACATGAGTTTGAGAAGTATGTGTATTCTGTTGTGGCATGGCAAATTCCATAAATGTTGACTAGATCAAGTTTGATGATAAAGCTGTTCAGGTCAACTATATCTATTTTCTGCCTGCTTTATTTAAAAGGTAGAGATAGGAAAGTGTTGAAGACCCCAACTAAAATAGCAGATTTGTCTTTTTCTCCTTTCAGTTGTATTGGTTTCGCATACCATATTTTGATGTTATTATTAATATAGTTGGATTAAATTCTACTGTGTAACTGTTTTTTATTTGTTGTATTTTTTCCTCATTTTTAATTTCCCTATTTTTATGTCTTCTCTGATTTTAGTTGAGCATTTTATATGATTATATTTTTATTCCTCTCTTAGCCTAGTTATCATACTTCCTACATTTTTTAGCAGTTGCTCCATTTTTCAAATACATACATTTTTCAAATAACATTTTACTACTTCATATGCAGTAAAGGTATCTTATAACAGAATAGTCCCAATTCCTCTTGCTCATCTCTAATGATATTTCTGTCATTAATTTCACTTAACTGCATACTCTAATCACTCAATGAACTCTTTTCTTAATATAATTTTTATTTCAATATATTAGAGGGTAAAAATGTTTTTGTTACATGGATAAATTGTATAATGCTGAAGTCAGGGCTTTTAGTGTGCCTGTCACCAAAATAGTATACATTGTACCTAACAAGTAAGTTTTTATCCTTCACTCCCCTTCCATCCTCCCCGCTTCTTAGTTTCTGAGGTCCTATATACCACTTTATGACCATGTGTATCCATCGTTTAGGTCCCACTTAATAGTGAGAACATGTGATATCTGTTTTTCCATTCCTGAGGTCCTTCATTCAGGGTAGTGTTCTCCAGTTCCAACTAAGCTGCTGCAAATGACACTATTTCATTCCTTTTTATGGCTGAGTAGTACTACATGGTGTGTGTGTGTGTGTATGTGTATGTGTGTATGTGTGTGTGTGTGTGTGTGTGTGTGTGTGTGCGTGTACTATTTTTTTTTTATCCACTAATCGATTGATGGACACTTAAGTTGATTCCATATCTTTGAAATTTTGAATTGTACTATGATAAACATTCAGTTACAGATGTCTTTTTGATATAATGACTTCTTTTCTCTTGGGTTGATACCCAGTAGTGAGATTGCTAGATTGAATGGTAGGTCTACTTTTAGTTCTTTCAGGAATCTCCATACTGTTTTCCATAGAGGTTGTACTAATTTACAGTCCCACCAAGAGTGTCTAAGTGCTTCTTTTTCACCAGACTCTTGCCAACATCTATCATTTTTTGATTTTTTTAATAATTGCCATTCTGATAGGGGTAGGGTGTTATCTCATTGTGGCTTTAATTTGCATTTTCCTGATGATTAGTGATGTTAAGCATTTTTTCATATGTTTGTTGGCTGCTTTTATATCTTCTTTTGAAAAACCTCTGTTCATGTCTTTTGCCCATTTTTCCATGAAATTATTTTTTTTCTTGTTGATCTGTCTTTTTCTTATATTAATAAATTCTGAATATTAGTCCTTTGTTGCATACATAACTTGTGAATGTTTTCTCACATTCCGTAGGTTGTCTATGTACTTGCTTGATTATTTCCTTTGCTGTGCAGACATTTTTAGTTTAATTAAGTCCCATTTTTTTCATTGCTTTATTTGCTTTTGGGGTCTTAGTCATAAATATTTTGCCTAAGCCAATGTCCAGAAGAGTTTTTCCTATGTTTTCTTCTAGACTTTTCATGGTTTCAGGTCTTATAATTAAATATTTAATCCATCTTGAGTTAATTTTTGTATATGTGAAAGATAGGGATCAAATTTCATTCTTCTGCATATGGCTATCCAATTTTCCCAGCACCATTTATTGAATAGGGAACTCTTTCCCCAGTTTCTAATTTCTCTACTTTGTCAAAAATCAGTTGGTTATAGCTATACGGTTTTATTTCTGGGTTCTCTATTCTTTTCCATTGGTCTATGTTATCTACCTTTATAGCATTACCATGCTGGTTTGGTTATTATAGCCTTGTAGTCTAATTTAAAATCAGGTAACATGATGCCTCCAGATTTTTTTTTATTTTTGCTTAAGATTGCTTTGGATATGCAGGCTCTTTTTTGGGTACACATGAAGTTTAGGATTATTTTTTCTAGATCTGTGAAAAACAGTGATGGTGTTTTGATGGGAATTGCATTGAATCTGTAAATCATTTTATGCAGTATGGAAATTTTAACAATGTTGATTCTTCTAGTCCATGAGCATGGGATGTTTTTCATTTGTGTCATCTATGATTTCTTTCATCAGTCTTTTGTAGTTCTCTTAGTAGAGGTCTTTTACTTCCTTGGTTAAGTATATTCCTAGGTATTTTATTTCTACTCAGCTATTGTAAATGATATTGCATTATTGATTTGACTCTCAGCTTGACTGTCATTAATATACAGAAATGTTATTACTGATTTGTGTACATTGATTTTATAACCTGAGACTTTGCTTAATTTATTTATCAATTCCTGAAGTCTTTCAGTGGAGTCTTCCGGGTTTTCTAGATACTAGATCATATCCTCAGCAAACAGGAAGAGTTTGACCTTCTCTTTCCCAGTTTAAATGTCCTTTGTTTCTTTCTCTTGCTTGGTTGCTCTGGGTAGGAATTCCAGGACTAGGTTGAATAGAAGTGGAAACAGTGGGGATCCCTTTCTTGTTCCAGTTCTTAGGGGGAATGCTTTCAACTATTCCCCATTCAGTATGATGTTGACTCTGGGTTTTTAATATCTGGCTTTTATTATTTCGTGGTATATTCCTTCTATGCCTAGTTTGTTGAAGGTTTTTGTTATGAAGGGGTGCTGGATTTTATGGAATACTTTTTGTCACCTATTGAGATGATTATGTGATCATTGTTTTTATTTCTGTTTATGTGGTGAATCTCATTTATTGATTTGCCTTGCATCCCTAGGATAAAACCCACTTGATCATGGGGGATTATCTTTTTGATGTCCTGTTGAATTCGGTTTGCTAATATATTGTTGAAGATTTTTGAATCTATGTTTTAAGGGATATTGTCTGTAGTTTTCCTTTTATATTGTTCTTTTCCTGGATTTAGTATAAAGGTGATACTGGCTTTGTAGAATGAGTTACAGAGGGTTCCCTTTTTCTTGATGTTATGGAACAGTTTCAGTAGAATGGATTGCAGTTCTTCTCTATAGGCCTGATAGAATTTGTCTGTGAATCAATCTGGGATGGGGCTTTTTTTTGTTGGGAGATTTCTTATTACTGTTTCAATCTCGCTACTTATTATTGGTCTGTTCAGGATTTCTGTTTCTTCCTGATTCAGGCTGGTAAAGTTGTGTGTTTCCAGGAATTTATCCATTTTCTCTAGATTTTCTAGTTTGTGTGCATACAGGTTTTCCTGGTAGTAATAGATGATATTTTATATTTCTGTGGTATCAGCTGTAATGTCTCCTTTTTCATTTCTGATTGAGCTTATTTAAGTCCTTTCTCTTCTACTTCTGGTTAATCTAGCTAGAGTTTGTTTATCTACTTAAAGAAACAACTTTTTGTTTCATTGATCTTTTTCATTATTTTTTGGTTTCCACTTTGTTTAGTTCTACTCTGATCTTTGTTATTTCTTTTCTTTTGCTAGCTTTGGGTTTGGTTTGTTCTTCTTTTTCTAGTTCCTTGGGATATGACATTAGGTTGTGAATTTGTGATCTTTCTGTCTTTTTGACATAAGCATTTAAGGCTATGATCTTTCCCCTTAGCACTACTTTTTCCATACCCCAAAGACTTTGGAAGCTTGTGTCACCTTAGTTGTTCAATTAAAAAAATTTTTTATTTCCATCTTGATTTTGTCAATAACCCAAGGATTGTTCAGAAGCAGGTTGTTTAATTTCCATGTGTTTGTGTAGTTTCGAGAGTTCCACTTGAAATTGATTCCTAGTTGTACTTCACTGTGGTCTGAGAAGATATATGGTATGATTTCAATTTTTCTAAATTTTCCGAGACTTGTTTTGTGGCCTAACATATGATCTATCTAGGTAAATGTACCATGTGCTAATGAGAAGTATTTATATTCTGCATTTTGGGAGTAGAATGTTCTGGAAATACCTGTTAGGTCCATTTGTTGTAGAGTCCCATTTAAGTCCAGTGTTTCTTTGTTGATATTCTGCCTCAATGATCTGTCTACATCTGTTAGTGGAATGTTGAATTCCCTGGCTATGAAGATGCTGTTTATTTTTTTCCTTAGATCTATTAGTAGTAGAATTTATTTTGTGAATATGGTAGCTCCTGTGTTAGATGTGTATATATTTATAATTGTTATATCTTCTTGCTGAATTGATCCGATCCCTTATCATTATGTAATGACCATCTTTACTTCTTTTTTTAACCATTGTTGATTTAAAGTCTATTTTATCTCATATGAGATTAGACGCTCCTGCTCGCTTTTGGTTTCCATTTGCATGGAATACTTTTTCCCACTCCTTTATCTTGAGTCTATGAGAATCTTTGCATGTTAAATGTTTTTCCTGGAGACAACTTATGTTTGGGTTGTGTTTTTTTTTATCCATTCATCCAATCTACATCTTTTAAAGGGGGCATTAAGACTGTCCACATTCAATGTTTGTATTGATATATGAGATGTACTATTGTGGTCATCATTTTGATTGTTACCTAGTTGCTTTTTTCTCTCCCTTGTGTTACTGTTTTATAAGGCCTGTGAATTTTAACTCTTGGGTGTTTTTATGCTGGTGGATATCAATTGTTCTGTTCCATGTATAGAGCACTTTTAGGCAGTTCTTGTAGGGCAAGTATAGTAGTGACAAATTCCTTTAGTGTTCGCTTGTCTGGGGAAGACTTTATTTCTCCTTCATTTAGGAAACTTAATTTTTCAGGATACAAAATTCTTGGCTGGCAGTTATTCTGTTTAAAGAGACTACAGACAGGACCCTGTTTCTTAATGTCTTCTAGGGTTTCTGTGGAGAATTCTGCTGTTAGTCTGATGGGTTTTCCTTTATACTTGAGTATTTGATGTTGTAAGTTACTTGATTATCTGATGACTATATGCGTTGATGATGCCCTTTTTGCAATGAATCTCTCAGATGTTTGTTGAGCTTCTTGCATCTGGATGTCTAAATTTCTAGCAAGACTGGGGAAGTTTTCCTCAATTATTCTCTCAAATAGGTTTTCCAGGCCTTTTGCTTTTTCTTCTTCACCTTCAGGGATGCCTATATTCTTATATTTGCTCATTTTGCATAATGCCATATTTCTCATAGACTTTATTCATTATTCTTGAGTCTTTGTTCTTTATTTTTGATGAGCTGGGTTATTTGCAAGAATGTGGTCAAGCTCTGAAATTCTCTCTTCTGCTTGTTCTAATCTATTCTTAAAACTTTCCACTGTGTTTTGTATATCCCTAAATGAATTTTTCATTTCCCGAAGTTCTATTTGGTTTTCTAAATATATTTATCTCTTTGGTAAATTTTTCATTTCCTGAATTATTTTTCTGGTTTCTTTGAATTAATTTTCCATTTTCTCTTGTATCTCTTTATTTATAATTTCTATATTTTCATTTTTGTTGGCATTCATTGATAGAAAGTTCATGTGATCCTTTCATGGGGGGAGGTCCTTTCATTCTGATTGTTCATACTTCCAGAGTTCTTGAACTGATTCCTTCTCATCTGAGCAGGTGTTGCTTCTTGTTTTTGGATTTTCTGTTGTTTAGATGGGATTTTCCTCCTCTTCCTCTTAAGGGTATGCCTGTGGCATATGTTGGCTAAGGACATTTGGCTTTGCTTATGGGTTCTTTGATGGGGGTCTAGGTTCTAGATGGATACCTTGATTATAGATATCCCCAGTGTTTTGTTTTTCTCAATTGCTATCAATGGTTATTTGTAGACTGCAGAGAGACTGTACTACGTGTGTGGGCAAATTCCCTGTCTCTTGTTGACAAAGGAAGATGGAGGTCTTTGAAATCCTTTCTCCTTCCCTAGCCCTATGGTCTTCTTAACAGTATGAATTGTATTAGGATGCCCAGTTTATTCTCTAATCAGTGGGTTGCACTTGTGTGTAAGAATCAGGCACATCCTATATGATTGAATCAGTAAATGCTATAATGGGCTGTACAAGTTATTCTCCCTGCCAGTAGGTGGCTCTTGCAGGAAAGAGCCAGCTTTGATGATGTTTTTTAGAGAAGCACTCAAATGTCTCAGAAGGTGGGCAGGGCCCTGGAGCTCCCAGGGGACTCCTTTTTGTGCTCCACTACAGCCAGTGCAGGTGGAGAAGTGAGGCTGGGTGGAGCTGGGTCGGGTGAGCTTGTGTTCTAGCCCCACAAAGGTGGGCACAAGAGCTGTCTCAGTAGAGGTCAAATGTCAACTTCTAGGCTGCTGGGAAAAGCCACCAGGGAGGGACTGAAGCAGCCCCACCAAGCCAAAAAGTCTGCTCTCAGGAAGGGGGCAGTCTGGGATTCATAGTCTGGCAGATGGGAGTGGGTTTCACTCCTCTCCTTCTTCCCTTGCCCTGCAGATCTCATTCCAGCATCTGGCTGCAAGCAGCAGACCAAACTACCAACACTCATCAGTAATGCCATTGCAGGCTGGGAGCTTCCCTGCCCAGGATCCCACCCTGGACAAAATGCATGGCTTCCCTGTAGGGGAATGGGTGCTCTGTGAGAATAGTATGCTTTGGATCCACACTGCACTCTCATTTTAGTTGTGCCCATGTGGGCTCCCTTGCTTCCCAAGATTAGTTCACACATCTACCCTTTGTGCCCCTGAGCAACACCATCAAGTCCTGAGAGTACAGAATCCAGCTTGTGGACCTGTCCTCTGATCTCTCAAGTTCAATCCCTCCCCATGCCAGGGAGAAGTATGCTGGTCCCAAGTTGCCTGTGAAGTGCTCAAGGCTTAACATTCCTCTGCTTCAGGGTATGCCCTGCTTTTCTGGAGCAGCCAGGCTGGTAGCACTGGGGAGGGACAGCGGGCAGAGAGCTCACAGTCTGAGCACCCCTTGGTCTGCTGCAGGTCTTTAAGAGGAAAGGTGTGAGCCCTACTCTCTGTGGAAGCCTGGCTATGGCGAGCACTCCAACAGAGGGGAAGCAGCCACTCCTCAGAGTCCCAGCTCAATTGTACCTTGGTACACCCATGCTGACTCATGTTGGAAGTGCTGTGGCTACAATAGTAGCTGTGGGAGGGGGAGGGGAGAAGGAGAAGAGTCTGAATGGAGGAGAGCTGGCACTCTAGTCTCCTTTGTTCCAAGGGGCCCCCTGGCTTGCTGTACTCTTGTCTCCCCTGAAGGCAGCCCATCCCGAATGTCCAAATTCTGGGATCACACAGTTCCCCTGGGACCCATTGACCTCATGTGACCACTGCAGTCTGGACATGTGTTGAGAAATGTTTGTGTGGGGACCAGTGACAAGAAGACTAAAGGGCTGAAGCTCCCTGGAGGGGACAAAGGCACACATGCGTGGAGAAATAGTATGGCACCCATTGCCTCCTCTTAGGTCAGTGGTGAAGAAAGGCAACCTTGAGGGGGCTGGCAACCCAGTGATGGTTCTCAAGATGCCTGAAGTTCACTGGTGGCAGCAGTTTTGGGACTTGTTAGGGTAGAGAAGCGTTCCAACAGTTCAAGAGCCTGCAGTCTACAACAGACATGTGAGGAGAGGAAAACCAAACACCCCCACCTACTCTTTCCACAGGGCTCCAAACTTGTGGGGGGAGCCAAAATCTTGCTTCTTCGTATTCCTCTTAAGCAGTTTCTTCCCATGGAATTTCTTGTAGGTTCTTCCCTCAGAATTACACCTTGGCTGTATTTTTTTCATCTACAACTTTTCCTTCTTTTTGATATAATATCACAACTGATGTCTCTAGCTAGCCATCTTGACTCCCCCTCCACGTTCTTATTATTATTACTTTAAACAAAGTTGTATTTTAGATCAATTAAGAATAAGAAAAATAAAAGCTTTTATTGACCTTTATTTATGCCTTCTCCAGTGCTGTTCTTTCTTAGATATAGATCCAATTTTCTGATGTAAATCTTTTAATTTTCTCTGTGTCTTTATTTATGTCTCCCTTTTTGGTATTGGACTTCTCTAAATACTCATCCTCAGAGAGAGTTGAGCTTTTCAGTTCTTGATTAACTATTATTTCGCTCAAGCCCTATTAATGTTGTGGTAAGGTATTGGTGAAGGGAAGCATTCTATAATTGTGTTAATAAATCTCAGTCTATGGATCTGTGCCCCTGGACTGTACCTTCGCAAACATTTCACAAACATTTCTTGCTTTTCACATCTCTCCCTTAGGTGAGACAGGAAGATACAAGGGGGCTAGAGATGGAGAAATGTCCTTTACCCAAGTGGGATGAGACTCTGGTAAGTCCTATCTCCTATAGAGGAGGACTTTGTTATGGAGAATACTCTGCACCTATTTCACTATGGTTCATTTCCCCCTGCCAAAACCACAAAGGGATCTTTGTTGCTCTTCACCTTAGAACATTGTGGAGCTCCTGGAGGTAAAATCCATGAAAGAATGGTGGCCCCTTTATGACTGTGTTCCCTAGGAGTTTCTCATTGTTAACTTAGTCCACTATTTTCAAAGAGAATGTTTCATCAGAAGAACATCTACCATTTGCCCTTAATTGTTTAGGAAAACCCTGGAACAGTTACTGAAAATCTGTTCATCTGTTCATACAGATTGCCTACAACCCTGATTTGAGAAATAGGAATAATGGCAAACCAGATAAACTATACTATTAGGTCATTAAATATGAAATGTCTGATTTGAGTCAAAAGTGGAGTTTATTATATCTCAAACAAGAAGCAGTAAAATTAATCAAAGTATGCACCTGAACTATTGACACAGTTTTGCCATCTTAGCAGTAGCTTGTTTATGCCAACAGTGAAGAAGCCTGGAGAGTGAGTGGCGATGAAATCGTGAAAGGCATTTCCCACAACTTGTTGGGAATTGAATATTTTCCCTTGCAAGAAGTGGTCCAAAGCCTGGAAGAAATGCTAGTCAGTCAACTGGTACAATATCTGGTGAATACAGTGGGTGACAGAAAGTTTCCAAGTCCAGCTGCTGTAGTTTGAACAGTATTGTTGGTGTGACATGCGGTTGAGCGTTGTCTTGCAAGAGCATTGGCCTATCTCTATTAACCAATCTCAGCTGCTGAATTGCAAACATCCTCATCATTTCATCCAACTGGTTGCAGTAGACATCTGCTGTAATTTATTGACCAGGTTTCATAAACCTGTAGTGGATAATACCAGCTCTGGACCACCAAACAAATACCATTAGCTTTTCATGATGAATATTTTGTTTTGGACTGTGTTTCGGGACTTCATCTTTATCCAACCATTGTGCCAAATGCTTGTGATTGTCAAAAAGAATCCATTTTTCAACACACATAACAATATGTTATAGAAATGGTTCACCTTTATGTCATGACAGCAAGGAAAGACAAGCTTTAAGACAATTTTTCAGCTGACACTCATTTAATTCATACTCATTTAATTCATCCAGCTTCTTTACCTTGCCCATTTGCTTCAAATGCTCCAATATTGTTGGAATAGTAAAGTCAAACCTTGCCGCTAATTCATGGATAGTTTGAGATGGATTTGCTTCCACTACATCTTTCAGCTCATCATTATCCATCTTGGTCTCAGATTGCCCACATGGCTCGTTTTCAAGATTAAAGTCACCACAACAGAACTTCTGAAACCAACAATGTATGGTATGTTCATTAGTCACATGCTTTCTGAACACTTCGTTGACATTTTGAGCTGTCTGAGCTGCATTGGTTCCACTATGATACTAATATTCTAAAATAACACAAATTTTTGTCTTATCCATGGTTTCACAAAAATTACACTAAAAAAATTTGAAAGATAATCACAAACCAAAATGTGCCTTTGAAAGACTGAGGATGTGCCTTCACAATAAAAATAAAACAAGGAGTGTCAAAGTGA